>JADLZN010010599.1:0-40649 GCA_018155175.1 Sinocyclocheilus anophthalmus
TGACCCGACCAGGCTACAATAGTCCAAATATACCGTAGTGATTCGGAATAAGACAAAAACGCGGTTTGGAAGATTAATTCTTGATGTACTCGCTCATTACATACATTTAGCAAATTTTGAACAGAAAAAGTTACAAGTGCTGCTTTAAAGAGAACAGCGTTTATTTAAAATATAAATCTTTTCTAACAATGTAAGTCTTTATTATGACTTTTTATCAATGTACACGTCCTTGCTAAATAAAACATTAATTTCTCTAAAAAAAAATCTTACTAACCTCAAACTTCGAACGGTAGTGTATATTGTTACAAAATAATTCTATTTTGAATAAATGCTGTTCTTTTTAACTTTTTATTAATCAAAGAATCCTAAATGAAGTAACCGGTTGCAAAAAAAATAGCAGCAGCAAAAGTTGTCCCAATATGATAATAAATAAGAAAGCATGATTTCTGAAGGATCATGTGACACTGGGACTGTAGTAATGGTGCTGAAAATTCAGCTTTAACATCAAAGAAATAAATGACATTTTAAAATATATTAAAATAAATAAAAACAGTTTTTTAAATTGTAATAATATTTTACATTACTGTTTTTTCTCTCTCTGTATTTCTGGTCAAATAAATGTAGCCATGATGAGCAGAAGAGAATTCTTTAAAAAAAACATTACAATCTTAATGATCCCAAACTTTTAAACCGCTGTGTATGTACATTTTTATTTATTTTATTTATTTAAAACAATGCACTTACCCATCTGCTGTAGTGTGTTTCTGGTATTTATGTATTTTTTTTATGGTACCACTATTTGTATAGTCTTTCTTTAATTGGTTCCACCAATCTATTGCCATTTGCAAGTCGCTTTCATAAATTTTCATAATTATTCATCTGATAAATGAATGAATGTAAACTTAGAATATTCATAATATTTGACAACTATAGCACTAGCATGCCTGAAAACAGTTCACAGTTCACCTTCATTGTACAGATGGAGGACAGAATTTATGTAAATGTTGGCCTATATTGTATATATCTGAAAAACAAAATCACTGCTTTGCATTTTAATTAGTCGTTTGACTGAAAACTTCAACGTTACTGACAAATAACCCTGTAGTGGTCAAGAGGGGGAAACTTTTTAAAGTGAAGTGTCATTATCACGGAAATAGATAGGCTCCTATAACTTCATCACTAGATGGCTATAAACTTGCAGATCCCGTTTTACCTGTATTTCCAGACAAAGTATGTACAATACAATAAGTATATAAGCATGTAATATATCTATTGAAATACAATAATAACGCTATTGTTAAAAAACTAAACTATATAAAAACACGAAACAAATATCAAACATAAAAATCTCAGGTGCAGACAGATCCTCCTCAGCTGCCCGAGGTCGTCTCCATGGGAACCAATATGAAAAACACAAACTCAAACACAAAGGAAGAGTTATTGCGCGAGCTGATTTGTAATTGGAAAACTGTTGAAACGGCTTGTGGTCAGAAAGGACAAATAAAAGTTCTTGTTTTAATTTAAGCACATTTTGAAGGCTGAAACCGCTGCGAGTAAATGTATCTGGGATGTCGGCCACAATTAACCCGCTAGCAAATCCTAAAGGAGTAAAGAAGCTGTGCGAACTTTGCCAGAAACCTGCTAAACTTCAGTGCACAAAATGCCTGGTCACATTTTACTGGTGAGTCTGGAGCCCTCGGGTTATTCAGTTAACTGTGTGTTTTTGTCTTTATATTATCCAACCGAGCACCTTAAACTAGTAACGTTACGTAATGCTCCATGGTGTAACTGCGCGTACAGACAGCAGGTGGCACTATAGACACACATGCTCGCATTCTTGGCCGTGTTACTGCAGAGATGGAAAGGTTGAACGAGTTCAAACAGCTGGAGGAGAAATTATGTGCAGAGAGAAGAGAATAGCCAGCCATGCGTGCTTAAACACAACCAGGAAAAAAGAGAAAGAAATACGAGTATGACTGGGAAAATGTATGTGTTTTGTGTGCATGCGTGGAGTTTCACTTGCTGTTTTTTAAAGACGCCACAATCCTCACAACCATCTACGGCAGGCCAGGGGTATTCAATTAAAGTTCCAAGAGGTCCGGACTCTATATTTCCTTCCCAGTGGAGGTCCTGACAATATATAGGAATAGTTATTATACATTTCCATCTGGCCTCCAGTAATGCTTTGTAAAAGAAAAACAAAAGTCCAAATAGTCATCAAAGATGAGCATATTGGGTCCTCAGAGCCAAATGCCAGTGGCTTCTGAGAAAGTTCCTATTAAAAACAAATCCTCAGTTGAGGCCAATTAGATTTGAATACTAAAAGATAAGATCAGATGTTTTATCAAAGCTATTATTATTATTAACGTTTAGATAGGCTACATATGTAAGGCAGGAGGCAATGTGGCAGAAAAGATAATGTTTGGGGGTTCAGTCTTCCTATTTAAGTCTGGAGTATTTAATTTTTTGCTTAATCAAAACGCTCTCAGCATGAGCAGAAAACAAAGTTAACTTTCAATGTTTAGGTTGTCTTTCCTGGCCATCTACAAATAATTTTCCAAATTTGAACAATTATATGTTTATTTTAAAATGCTCTTAACATACTGATTAATAATGATAAATGTAGATGAAAAAAAGTCTTGTCAAAAACCTGGTTTGAACGGTCAGAGTCTGATAGGTAAAAAGAACTATATTTGCAGCATTGTTTTTTCTGCTGTGTTCTAGTGAAAGTAATCTATAATTTTGCTGCTCACCGTGTTTCTGCTGCTGTTTTTCAAATAACCGCAGACCACGACACAGTGTCAACATGCAAATATCTATCTTATAACTTGGACAGAAGTTTTGTTCTTTGACGGCAGCTCTTAAAGAGAGAGTTAAATGAAATATGAACACTGTCTTTATTTACTCACCAGTTGTTTCGACCCTGTCTGCTTGCTTGCGTTGTTTTGTGTCTGTTTACAAAAAGAGATTGACACAACTTGTTACACAGGTATATACAACGTAATATGTGATACTTTTTCTATGAAGACCAAACTTGCAGAAATGATAATAATACCATATAACAGTGAAAAAAATAACCAATGCTTTGGAAATTAAAAACAAATATAGTTCATTTGTTATCAAATTTAACCTAGAATTTATTCTGCTTCTAAGAATAATTTGTATTTTTTAAATACTTTGTATTTTCCTTTTATGTATTATATTATTTAGCATAGTTATTTTTTATTCTTTTAACTTTTATTTACTTGAATTAATTTATGTACAGTATGTATTTATTATTAAATAAATGTATTCACACGTTTATTTATTTTAGTTCATTTAAGTTAAAAAGAATAAAAAATAAATACAGAAAATAAGTTTAGTTCTTTGTGCTTACAAAATGCGAATACAGATTTACTAAATACTTTGCTCAGAGCATATGAGTCATATTTATATTATATCCATTGCAAATCGTATCTGGTAAACAGCAATGTTAGGATGCGGTGTATTGCAATTACCCATCAGGATATCTGAGCAAGCCAAACCAACACAATATAGAGTATCAAGTATATATTACATATCAAAAGTAATATGATGGGTTCCCACAGGAAGCTGAAATACATGCTGAGAGGTCATTCATTTGACGCAGTGACTGTTTTCTCTGTAAATAAGCGGCTCCTGTGCCTGGTTTCACACACCTCATGTCATATATGAGGCAGAGTTATGGCAGGAATGAACTCCAGGGCTGAAAACACTGCTTGTGTCTGAAAGCAGATGGGCCGGTGTCTGTGGAGCAGAATGGTGACGTTACCCACAGCTGCCAGACTCAGTGATTAAGGAAAGTGTGCTAAAGAGTTGTTGTAATAATCAGACTTGGCGCTGCGTGTTGTTTTTAGGGCGACTCTATGAGAACAAACATTCAGCTGGACTTTGGGGACGGTACGGCCGTGTCCTACTCCAACCTGAGCTGGACCCAGGAGGGCATCCGGCACGTGTACCGCAGCGCAGGCATCTTCAGAGTAACAACGCTGGCGGAGAACAGCCTTGGGTTCGACACGTCATCCCTCCACCTGCATGTGACGTGTAGGTTTCACACACAAACACACACGCACAAATGAGCGCCCACTTCAGTGTGTATTTTTAGTCTACATGAAGTTGGGAAGTTATTTCAGGTGTGTTATAAAACATTCTCCAGTTTGCTAAGGTACCAAAAGGTACCAAAACATTATACTATAATGTTATGGTAGTATTTTTGTCTTAACTTTTAGTAAACATACCTTAACAGCTTTGATGAATTTATTTGTGTGTTGTAATGTTTAAGATAATAAGACTTGTTTGTCAGAAAATATATCTTGAATTAATGTTTATTTTCTCCTTGGCAAGTCAATTAGTCCAAGCTTTAACGCACTAAATGGTGGAGAATACCCTTGTGAAAAGTACACTTTAGCATACTTTTAAAAAGAGTAATCATTGCATAAATAATATGCTTTAAAATAATATACTAAAATGTAGACAGTTGGTTTTATTCATTTCATCTAATTGTCAATTGCAGTTAAATTAAAATTCTTATTAATGTATATTGATTGCAGTTAGCTGAACTTCATGTTGCTTTTTTAACCTATGTAAGAATAACTTTGGTATATCTATTTATGTAATTTCATGTAATGTATGCAATTTCATAATTAATTATGTTGTCTTTAGAAGTAATTAACAGCAATAAAAATAAACAAATATGATTGTATTGTTTTTAATATATATATATAGTAGATATATATACATATTCTATATATCTATATATCTCTAGACTGTATGAATAGTTCCAATGCAAAAGCCTCTAAAAGCCATCTTGGTCAAAAATGATAACGATACTGAGTGAATGCTCTCCACATTTAGTATATGTTCATCAAGTACTTTCACTTTAAATGTGCTAAATTCCAGCCTTAACCCTTCAGAAGTACCATTACTTGACATAGAACCTATAGATTAGGAGCCCGAAGAAAGTCTCATTCGAAGTCATAAACGCAACGTACTTAGAGGCTTTGGATCTGAACTCTTACATATACAGTGGGTACAGAAAGTATCAGACCCCCTTAAATTTTTCACTCTTTGTTATATATTGCAGCCATTTGCTAAAATCATTTAAGTTATTTATTTTTCCTCATTAATGTACACACAGCACACCCATATTGACAGAAAAACACAGAATTTGTTGACATTTTTGCAGATTTATTAAAAAAGAAAAACTGAAATATCACGTGGTCCTAAGTATTAAGACCCTTTGCTCAGTATTTAGTAGAAACACCCTTTTGATTCTAATACTGCCATGAGTCTTTTTGGGAAAGATGCAATAAGTTTTTCACACCTGGATTTGGGGAATCCTCTGCCATTCCTCCTTGCAGATACTCTCCAGTTCTGTCAGGTTAGATGGTAAAAGTTGGTGGACAGCCATTTTTAGGTCTCCCCAGAGATGCTCAATTGGGTTTAAGTCAGGGCTCTGGCTGGGTCATTCAAGAACAGTCACAGTGTTGTTGTGAAGCCACTCCTTTGTTATGTTAGCTGTGTGCTTAGGGTCATTGTCTTGTTGGAAGGTAAACCTTCGGCCTAGTCTGAGGTCCTGAGCACTCTGGAGGTTTTCGTCCAGGATATCCCTGTACTTGGCCTCATTCATCTTTCCCTCGATTGCAACCAGTTGTCCCTGCAGCTGAAAAACACCCCCAAAGCATTATGCTGCCACCACCATGCTTCACTTTTTGGACTGTATTGGACAGGTGATGAGCAGTGCCTGGTTTTCGCCACACATACCGCTTAGAATTAAGGCCAGAAAGTTCTATCTTGGTTTCATCAGACCAGATAATCTTATTTCTCACCCTCTTGGAGTCCTTCAGGTGTTTTTCAGCAAACTCCATGAGAGGCTTCCGTCGGGCCACTCTGCCAAAATGCCCCGACTGGTGGAGGGCTGCAGTGATTGTTGACTTTCTACAACTTTCTCCTATCTCCCAACTGCATCTCTGGAGCTCAGCCACAGTGCTCTTTGGGTTCTTCTTTACCTCTCTCACCAAGGCTCTTCTCCCTTGATAGCTCAGTTTGGCCGGACGGCCATCTCTAGGAAGGGTTCTGGTTGTCCCATACGTCTTCCATTTAAGGATTATGGAGGCCACTGTGCTCTTAGGAACCTTAAGTGCAGGATACATTTTTTTGTAACCTTGGCCAGATATGTGCCTTGCCACAATTCTGTCTCTGAACTCTTCAGGCATTTCCTTTGACCTCATGATTCTCATTTTCTCTGATATGCACTGTGAGCTGTAAGGTCTTATGTAAACAGGTGTGTGGCTTTCCTAATCAAGTCCAGTCAGTATAATCAAACACAGCTGGACTCAAATGAAGGTGTAGAACAATCTCAAGGATGATCAGAAGAAATGGACAGCACCTGATTAAATATATGAGTGTCACAGCAATACTTATGACTATGTGATATTTCAGTTTTTCTTTTTTAATAAATCTGCAAAAATTCAACAATTCTGTGTTTTTCTGTCAATAGGGGTGCTGTGTGTACATTAATGCGGAAAAAAAAATAACTTAAATGATTTAACAAATGGCTGCAATATAAACAAAGAGTGAAAAATTTAAGGGTCTGAATACTTTCCGTACCCACAGTATATACATATACATATACATATATACACATACATATATATCTAATAATAGGATCTATTTAATTTTTTTTTTTTCCAAGTGCTTGTGGTTAAGACCGTCATGAAATAAGTCAAGAAACTCTGTTTAAGTACACTTAAGTGACCTTTTGTTTCATTACTATTATTATCTGTAAGTGCAATTTATAAAGAGATTAAAACCAATTAAAAAAAACAGTAGAAGAAAACAGACTAATTTGTCATATTCTCTCTGAAAATAAGTTTTAATATTTATTTTTTATTATGATTGTGATATTTGTTAAAGAGATAATAGTTTAAAATGGAACAAAAATGGAACAAAAAGATAAACAAGAGTAATACTGATTAAAACAAAAATGCAATAAAAAGTGTTATTTCACTAATTGGCCCAATTATGAACCAGTATCCTACTCTATTTAGCCGGCAAAATAGCACAAATTATACAACAAATACTAAGAGGCTGTCTTGTCTACTATGTTAAATAAATCTTTTGTAAAAAAAAAAATTTGGTAGCCACACAGGCAATAAAGTGGCTGGGCACTGGTTAGCAAACTTTGAATAAGCATCTCTTAAACACAAACTGAGCACACTACTCTAGGTAGGTGACTTTCATAGTTGCTCTGCCCAAATCTGCATGTGTCCTTCAACTCCACAGGTGTAGTACACTGCGGTGCTCAATTACTGCTTTTAGCTCCACTTTTCACAAACAAACAGGGGGTGGGCACTTGTGATCAGATGAGAGCAATTAGCTCCAAATTTTATTTCCTGGTGTGCATTAAATACTGAAGCAGAATTATTTAATACAATAAACATTGGTTAGGCTATTTAAAAAAGAAATAAAGAATTGCACCCAGGGAGGAGTAAACATTGCGTAAAGATCTCAGATGAGTGAATAAATGGTGACAGAAGTAATATATATTTATATTTATTATTAGTATTTATTCGTGTATTTGTGCAGACTTACTAGATATGGGTCACAATGGTTGTCTAGTTGTCCAAATAGTTTATCTACAGTATTTCTGTCAGGACCACTATCGTCAAAGATGATTGACAATTAGCATACAGTTTGGATTAGCGGTATGGTTCTGTTCTGGGCAAGAACTCCCTGCGCATGCAGCCTAGCGTGGATGAGAGCAGGGACAGCAGCAATAACCCCCTAGGGGTAAACAGAATAGAACCAACATAAATGTATTGCAGATTTTGTTAAAGTTCAATAATTTTATGTAAACATTTTAGGATTAGTCTGATTCAAAGGAGAATCAGAAGCCGAATCCTGACTGACAGAGGATGAGTTTGGGGATGGAGAGGGTAATTAGCTATTTTCAATTGCGAGGGCCCTTATACATTGATGCTTAGATAGGTGTCTTACTCCCATAGTTTGATAGGGATCAGCTGAGAGTCAGCTGATGTGAGCTTGACTAACGTGACCTGCCAGAACTAACACTATGCTTGATATTATTTCTGTTTTTTTTTCCAGTTTTGACTTTTTTAGGTCTAATACTTCATTTAGCATGTTGTGCTTTAGGTGTTAGACTGTTAGCCCATCAAAACTCTATTGGAAAGGTTACTTGTTGACTGACTTCCTGGCACTGTTTTATTTATTTATTTATTTATTCCGAACGTCCCCCTGCGAGTGTTGCATTTTTAAAATGCCGTGCCAAGTTAAAAATACTCAAACTTTTAAAAACAGGTCTCAAGATCTCTACATTCTGTTTCCATTCCCTTGCTTTCCGTCTAGCTGTGTTTGAACAGCATCCAATCGGGGTCAAGTGAAGCCGAAACCAGCCTAATTATACAAGACCAAATAGTCGACTAGTTATTCCTTCGCCCCGCCCCCCCCCGTTCCCCCCCCCTTCCCTTTCCACTCCCATCCCACCGGCTAGTTTTTTTGCGAAATATTTAGTCTTTGCTCACCCCTTAAGTGCTTTTGCTGTTCTTGTATTGGACTGTGGTTGTGTGTGTGTGTGTTTGTTTCAGCCCGGTGGAGCATATTCAGCTGCTGGCTCCATATGTGGTCATTAAGAATAAGGAGGTGAACTTGACGGCAGTGGTCTGGCCTTCTCATTTCAGAACGCTCACCTATTTCTGGTGGCTGGGGAACAACACGGAGGTACAACCAGCTCCTAATTATAGATTTTCTGCCTCGCTTTGTTGGGCGAAGGCCTCAGAGACATTTTACGGTAGAAGATAAACAGAACAGGAGCAATGAACTGTTAATAATGTAATTCTTGTTCTTGTCGTTTTTGTGATATTTAGATGTGTTCTTTAGTTTATGCTTGTTTGCCCTGAAACATCAATAAAGCCATTGGCGCTATTCATTTTAATAGAGTTTCCTTTTTAAGAAAGTCAATGAGCTTACAAATACCAAAACATCTATGGCTTAAATTTGGATTGTTATTGTTTTGTATGCACTATGTTTGTGGCGCTAGCCCATCATTACGTTGGACAGCAGTATTTCCCACACGTTCAGCACCGAGGGCATGGTCACCGTCACTGTTCAGGTCTCATCAGGAGACTCTATACTACAGGACACCAGAAGCATCGCCATACAAGGTGAGTGTTCACATTCAGACAAATATGACAAGTACTGATGACAGGTTCTGCACTTTTGCATTTTTTTAATGTCAAGGTCACATTAAAAATGTCTAGGAAACTTTCCATCATGCTGTTATCAATTATTTTTGCTATGATTTTCATGTTTATTTTTAGTTTTATCTCCAGATTTCAATCATATCAGTTCGCACTAGTAACTATTGCTTATTAGCAGAATATTCTAGCAATTGTTTTCAGCCTTATTCGCTGACCCTATTCGGATCCCTTAATCCTGCTCCATACCTAAATTTAACAACCAACTATTAATAAGCAGCAAATTATGAGTTTATTGAGGTAACAGTCATAGTTAATAGTTAGTTAATAGTGAGAATTGTTCCCCAAACTATAGTGTGACAAAAAAGGTAAGTAGCATACCTTTCTCTCTTCCAAATATGCATACATGAACATAGACCACTAGGATGATATATAATGTTATCACTAATTTCCAGAAGCTAGCTGTGGAAAAAACAAACCATCACAGTTCACATAATACAACTAATCTCAGATTTGATAGCTGAATTGAACATTTGTAAATCACTGTTGAGCAAATATTATCCAACAGCATAACATTCATAAATCACAATTTTTTTACTTTTAATATTACTGAATTTAACTACACATTCGCAATAACATGCACTTACTTCGCATACACATAAGCAGTATTGCCTGAACCATTGGCGCAGCTAGAAAAGCTAAAACAAGATTACAGGTCAATTTTCAATTCAAACAAGATAATAGTACATAATGTCATGATTGCTCAAAAGACAGCATACATGTTAGAATCAAATAAAGAGTCTATTTTCAGTTGCTTCATTCGTGTCATTAATGTAGTTTTTGTAAGTATTTCTCATTACTGTATTCATATTACTGTATTTAATAATCTAAGCGTGAAGGAAATGTACTCAGGTGCAACTTACCTGGACTGGGAAGTCCAAATGATAAAAACAGTAGGAAGAATTGTGCCAGAGACAGAAAATATAACCAGACCCACTTCACATGCATCCTGATAAAACCTTAAAAATAATAATAAAAAATGAACGGATGCTCATCACATCTTTTCTCATATAACAGAACTCCAATTATGAAAAGGACCATGTTGCTCATCACAACAGTAAGGATAACATTTGTTTGCTGGTTTAATGTGTGAGCTTTAGCTTCAAATGGTCAAAGAAAAGATCAAAATCTACACTGTAAAAAATGATTGTGATTTTAACAGTAAAAGACTGTAAAAATGCTACAGTAAAAACCTGTTAATTGGTTAACAGTAAGTTTCCATAATATATTCGGTGAATAAATGTAATTACATTTAATGTAATTTTACAGTAAAATACTGTTAAAAATACGGAAGTGAAAAAGAAAAAGTCATTGTATAATTTATGGTGAAAAACCATAAATTGACACTCCCAGAATTCCCTGCCACTTCATATTTGAAGTTTTTCTTATCAGTTGTGTACATTAGGGTTTAATCTTACATCTAATGTTGTTAAATTAATGTTTATTGCATTATTTCAGTATCATGTGTGTCACCATGATGGGGTTTAGTGTTAGTGTGAATGACACTGTGCACCTTCTATATATAAGTATTGCCCTCCTCAGCTCGTAGAAAAGCTGTTTGTGATGAGCTTTGGTTCATCATGTGACTTTCTCATCACCACCAGTTTTCGGTGGTTATCAGTGCATTACAATGGTTCAAAACAGATATTAGTACTTCAACATGTTGGTTTATTAACATTACATCAGTTAATGAAATACGTTTTTTTTTTGTGAATTTAAGTCAAGTCTGTAAAACCTAAAATGTTGCTACCATATTTTTTACGGTGAAGTTCTGGCAACCACAGCTGCCGGTATTTTACCGTAAATGTCACAGATTTTTTTTTTTTTACAGTGCATGTAAAACTATATGTCACTCCTTTCCTAACTTTTCTTCTCTTTGCTGTTCCTCTTTTTCCTGTACTCTCTTTTTTTCTCAGCCTTCTGGAGCTTTTGTTTTTTTACTCAGCCTGACACTTATATATAAGCTATACCAACTTGTGAAAACAAATAATTCAGAAACTCTTACCTCTACTCAAAATGAAAGAGAACAGCACAACACATCCATAGAATATTCCACAAATGATGCGCCATGCAGAGTTCTTATGTGCAGCCTTTATCCAGGCATCTATCAAAAACACTGCCAGAAGAACAGATCAAAATTAAATGCAAAAAAAGTAAATAAATAAATAAAAAAATATAAAAATGACAAGTGTAACTGCAAGAAAATGATAGACCTTAAGAATGAGTGAATTGTGCAATGTTTGTCAAACAATTTGTCGTTTTGATTAAATAAGGCTGTTCTAATGTATGTGGAGATGTATGTGTGCAAAAGTACCTAATCTTATTTCAGAATGATGAACATCCCCCCATATTTTAAATCCTCACCCCCATTGTTATTATTAAAGCACATTAAAAGGTATGAAAGGCAGATTGTGCCCATTTTATATGAAGTAATGAAAAGCAGATTAACATTTTCTTATGAAAATGTCAACCCATTATGGGTCAAAAAGTAAAAACAGAAGTGATTGATTATGATTTTAAAATGTTCACACGGGCATGCAAAAAAAAAAAAAAACTGCCAAGATTAAAAAAGTATGTGAAAAATAAATACATTTTTATTTCCTTCTCAATGCTAAAGCAATAACCATGACACAAATAAAAAATCAAAGTCCTACGTAAAAACGTGTTATTATGGGCTCTAAAATGTGCCGCTCATGCAGTATGTTTGAATCCTGTGTAAACACCTAATACTTATCAACATTAATTATAGTTCCAGTCCAACTATCACATAGCCCATTTATTTATTCTTGTAGCTCAAACTGTAGAGTATGGCTAGCAATGCTGATGTCAAGTTTGATTCCCACGGAAAGCATAAACTGATCAAATGTACACCTCACATAATGAAATGTAAGTCACTTTTGATAAAAGCATCTGGTAAATGCATAAATGTAAATGCTTTCTGTTGTGCACCTCCTCAGACTCCAGACTCTCTACCGCTTTTAAACAGTGAGGCCCACCTACTGATTATCATAGAAGTTACATACTGGATGGCTTTGAAAATGAAATTGTAAAATAAAGAAAACAGAAAATTAAAACTAAACTTTACATTTTAATTTAAATATTTGCTTTTTCAATTTAATATTGACAGTCTAGTCCCAATATTGTTGTGAAAATGATTTGTCAATTAATTTTCAAAAAATTAGATGGTTTATGTTTTTTTTTTCTGGTCATTTTACATTTCAACCTGGCAGTCTATCTATCTATCTAGCTATCTATCTATAAGGAGTAACTGTGGAATAAATGCCATCAAAGCAGACAGATATCATTTACATTTGTGAAATGCTTTTAATTGCTTTTAATGTGAGAATAATGTCTATGACTTCTGCTGTGCAAAATTCGGATTTACCCACCTGAATAAACAACGACTGTGAAAACAGCTAATTCTCGTTTTCTACTTGAAAACTTGATCCATGTTTTAAGGTTGTCTGTAAGCACACAACATTACACCCAATTAATATTTTATTATAAAGCTTAACAATGTTTGTTTGTTCTGTCCTGCTTGAGTAAATTGTATCCCCCTCTGTTGGCAAACAGACAAATTTTAAATATTCTTATTCCCAAAATATCAATATTAATGCATGGTCTCGAGTCACACCTGAATACCGATTTTTTTTAAAAATCTAGCGTAGCGTTAGTTCGGCAGGTAACGTTAGGTCAAGCGAGAATCAGAGACTATCAGCTGATACAATACAACCATTTTGGGAAAATCGACACATATCCTAAGTATTAATATATAAGGGTCCATCAGGTATTATCAGCAGTTTTGTTAATTACCCTCCTCCATCCCCAACTCCTCCTTTGTTAGTCAGGATTCAGCCTTCTGATTCTACTTTGAATCAGACTAATTCTAAAATGTGTACATAACATTATTGAACTTTAACGATATCTACAATACATTTATGTTGGTTCTGTTCTATTTACCCTGGGGGGTTATTGCTGCTCTACCTGCTCTCATCCATGCTAGGCTGCATGGGGTGACGCCCGGGAGGTTTGACACAGAACGGCAGGAAAACCTACGCCAAATCCAACTGTATGCTAATTGTCAATCATCTTTGACGATAGTGGTCCTGACAGAAATGTGTTGTCTCTATGTGTTCACTTGAGTAAGCGAATAGGAATCGTTACCTCATTTCAATATTTACATCATGTATTTAAAGACAGCATTAATCTCTTAAAATATGTCAAGTGTTAAAATGTCATCATCAACATATTTCTCATTGAAAAAAATAAAATATTTAGATTGTAAACATACCTTGAAGATAATTTAAATAAGACAAAGCCCAAATCAACATTAAAGACCTCAGAATATTAAGAGCACAGCAAGTGATGGTCTCATTAAGAAGTTCTGGAACAGAATATTAAATGATGGGTATTAGATGACATGAGACAAAAAACTTTTCTCATCATGAAAAATTAGCACTACATTACAACACTTAGAAAATCTGACATATTCTTAATATTGTTCTGTACATAATTACAATATCTAAGACGCTAAACTACTGTACTGCACTCACCTTCAGTAAGAACCCAGAAGATAAAGGCAAAGAACATACAGATGTTTGGATAAAAGACCAGAGAAAGCTGAAGATTCCTGATTGTTCTGCTGGTGACTGGAAGATGTAAAACTATCCCAGTTAAATGAGACACTTACAGATACACATACAGAGTCAAGTACCACAAGTGAGAACAATTCTCTTCCAAACACACCTGTGTTATTTGATCTGCAGTAGATCAGACAGCAGAGCAGAAGCACAGCTCCAAATCCAGCAGCAAAACAGAAAAATAACACAGCTATGTGCCAAGAAGAGAAACCTGTGAAACACAAACATCAGGTATAACATTTACATCGGCACTGAATCAATTTGATAATTAGTCATCGTTTCCTACTGGGGATAATTATGAAAAACTACTATTATATTGATTATAATACTTGATATATTTTTTTCTGGTGAAAAGAAGAAATCATAAATGAAAAAGGAAGACAGCGAAAAAAAATAAGATTACAATGGGGATGAGAATTTCCGGGAGTAAAGTATTCACTATTTTGTAGATGAGGGTTCTAAATGACGCATATTTATCCTGCGGATTGAGCCCGCCAATTTACACTTAAAAATTAAAATGACTTCAGCATGATTTTGAGCCTCATTATGTTATTTTTACGCAGAGATTGGTAGGTCTGTTGGTAAAATCTGTTGACGTTATCAATCGTTGTTAGATTATATGCTAATGGTTAAACAAAATGTTAGCAAAATCAAACTGTCATGGTTATGTTCTGTATTGGTTCTGTTTCTGCCTCCACATTTCCCTGAGTCCCCTCCTCTATTAGCTTCATGGTGTTTTGATTAATTGCTCCTTAGTCTTATTAGTAAAGTCCCATAAACTCAAATAATTCAATAAGTTTTTTGATGAAGTGGAGTTAGTTCAAGTATGTTAAGTTTAAGGTTCGTATCGATACGAAGGCAGTGTGATATCCAAAAACAAGTGACAACAAGATTGGCATTTTTAGGAAAGATATAGAAATTCAAAGGTTGCAGTTCGTCACTCCGGCCAAGCCAGAGGCGGCCTCAAACGATTTTTTTTGACATCAAAATCGTACTTCGGTGCTAATATCAAAACTCTGTCCAAGTCAAATGCTATCAGATAATCTGAACACACACCTACACTATAAACATACGATGCGGAAATAACGGTCATTATCCCAAAACAGTAGTATGTTCTGTACAGTGAGCATGGCAGGTGGCAATATTGGGGACAGGGAACGACTCCAACAGTGAACATATTGCTGTTAGACCTAGTCATATGAGGAAAAACAATAGAAAAAAAAACAGTGATAGCTGGTTTGCGCGCTGTGCACGCTAACCACCGCACACCACACTATGCTCCGACCGAGGACACGATAGCACGAGCGTTCCATCGCGAGCGTAGTCGGCGCAGACCATACACAGGTAGCGGAGCTATTTGAATTCTACACAGAACGCTATATTTTATAACAATATGGATGAGATTGTGGCTGGCAAACCCTGTCAAATGCAGCTTTACGGAGCTAAATGGCTCTGGAACGGCTCTGCCAAGAACGCTATTACAGGTGCACTCTAATAATTAGAGATGCGAACTGGAATGAAGTTTTTTTCCATTATGCAGTAATTCAACTCAATTTGAAACTCGTGTTATTAACTAGAATTCAGGTGGAGAACCGATGATTAAGTTCTAAGTCTTGGGTCTTTACGAGGATTGTGATCGCATTTGTGGCCGTCGACATTTAACAAAAACCCCCCATTTCCCGATCCCAGCACTGTAGACCAGACCGTTCGAGGCTTTCCATAGAAGAAACGAAGAAGGGGGAATGTGAGAATAAAAAAAACATTTTTCGGAATTGTTGGCTCTGTCTGGGAATAGGGTTCTGGTTGCTCCAGGAGTTGGGCGTCGGCAGCGAATGGATGCACTGCGAACTCTAGTGAGATGTGGCACTGTCGAAGCGATCAGGTAGCGGACGAAAAACCGGTCGGTGGTATGGTCATCACGTGGACTGACCATGTTTTTGGGGATCGCTCTTGGTTTGCGACAATTTTAACGTCTTGACATTATGAAACATATCTTCAGAGATTCTCTATGGGGTTCAGGTATGGTGAGTTTGCTGGCCAGTCAAGCACACCAAAACCATGGTCATTTAACCAACTATTGATGATTTTGGCAGTGTGGGCAGGTTCGTCGGAAAAAATGAAATCAGCATCTTCAAAAAGATGGTCAGCAGAAGGAAGCATGAAGTGCCCAAAGTCTTGGTAAACGAGTCGTGGCCCCCCCCCCCCCATGTGACGATTGGTTTTCACAAACAATGGATCAACACCAGCAGATGACATTGCACCCCAAAATCATCACAGACTGTGGAAACTTCAAAACTGGACTTCAAGCAATTGGGCTATGAGCTTCTCAACCGTCCTCCAGACTCTAGGACCTTGGTTTAAAAATGAAATACAAAACTTGCTCTCATATGAAAAGAGGAATTTGGACCACTGGGCAACATTCCAGTTATTCTTCTCCTTAGCCCAGGTAAGACAACTCTGACACTGTCTGTGGTTCAGGAGTGGCTTAACAAGAGGAATAGCCAAATTCCTTGACACGTCTGTGTGTGTGGTGGCTCTTGATGCCTTGAACCCAGCATCAGTCCATTCCTTGTGAAGTTCACTCAATTTCTTGAATCGATTTTGCTGGACAATCCTCATAAGGCTGCGGTTCTCTCGGTTGCTTGTGCATCTTTATCTTCCACACTTTTTCCCTCCACTCAACTTTCTGTTAACATGCTAAGATACAGCACTCTGTGAACAGACAACTTTTTTGGCAATGAATGTTTGTGGCTTACCGTCCTGTTGAAGGGTGTCAATGATTGTCTTCTGGAAAACTGTCAGATCAGCAGTCTTCACCATGATTGTTTAGCCTAGTGAACCAAACTGAGAGACATTTTGAAGGCTCAGGAATCCTTTGTAGGTGTTTTGAGTTGATTAGTTGATTCGCATGTCACCATATTCTAATTAGTTAAGATAGTGAATTGGTGGGTTTTTATTAAATATGAGCCAAAATCATCACAATTAAAAAAAAAACAAAGACTTAAACTACTTCAGTCTGTATGCAATGAATTTATTTAATACACGAGTATCACAATTTGACTTGAATTACTGAAAAAAATGAACTTTTCCATGACATTATATATTTATTGAGGATGTCACTGTATAAACGATTGATATATAAACTTAAATAAAAAAAATTAATAAGGGGCGGGGCTGCTTGATATGCCCCACCCTATCTTCCTGTTTCAGTTAAAATTACGTCAACAAGTAGAGTAACGCTGCGTGTTTCTAAGCATTTTAGGGGACCCTCAACTCCCTTACGCTGTTTCTCCTCGTCAAGCTGCCTACTTAAAGTCTCCTTCTGTTCAGTAGTTGTCGGTGACTTGTTTGAGTTTCATGTTGGATGTTACGATAAACCCTGAGAGTCGTGACTTAAACCCTATTCGCACGGGATTAGTATTATCTGGGGACCTTGTGTGATTTTGAAATTACCCCCCCACATCTGAATTTCGTGTGGTGCATTCGCACGGGATAAGCAAAGCCTGTGATTTTACTCGAATTTACTGACTTGTCTCCCGGATACCCGGATGTCAAGGCTTTGAGTCTCGTTCTATGGTCCAGATGGATTTAAAAAAAAAAAAAAAACTAATATAGTTTCGTGCGCTGTGTCATTTACATTTCACCAGGTTGAAATAATATCTCAAGCTTTGTGCTTGATTTATTTGTAACACTTTAACCTCAAAACCTTTTCAGCTTTCTCTTTCTGCAAATTGTATGGTGTAGCGATATGATGACAGCACCCAGAATACTATCAAACACTCCAACGCAGCTCCATTCTTCGCGGAAGATGGATAAAAAGGTGCACAGGAAACAAAAACCTCGAAAAATTATATACGACCCGCCAAATGCTGGCCAAATCACAGAGATGCCGATTCGCACGGGACTAATATTATCACAGGACCTCGGTGGTCGGCGAAATATGGTAGGTCATTTGCGGGGGAATTTTTACTTTACAAATTACAGACATGGCTTATTCGCACGGGATTAAGATCACAGACAACCTCCGCAATTATTACAAATGACTGGAGGTCACCAGGTAATACTAATCCCGAGCGAATAGGGTTTGAGACTTTTCGTTGTGGATTATCCTTTGTCTTCTGCACCTTCCTTAGAGAGACTGTAACACAAACATTTGAGCAGGAGGAATTTGGTTGAATTGACACGGAATGACCCTATTTAAACTAAATGTACAAAAAGGGTAGATGCTTTTTGCAAGAGTATAAACAAATACAGTAGCATCTTGCAAATAAACTGTGAGATGTTTTTCACACAAACTATCAATGGAATATTCTATTTATTGCAGCTAAATAGCCTATATCTGAGCAATGGTGGGCAGAATTAGTAATAATAGCCAATAACAAGAAGGTTAGACAGAGCTATGATAAAATCTTGATCATGAAAATTTGAGTTTTTGTCCACTGTTTTTCCTTTTTGTTGTTTCTTGTTAAATGAAGATTGGTGTTGTGGGCTATGTTTTGCTAAAATATAGACGCTTTTATTCAAAGTGACTTTTTACAAGTGAGCTTTTCTTTTTACAACACGATATTCATTACAATCTCATCCAAATTTGTGTAGCCTAATGTTTTCTTATTTTATTTTTTATTTATTTTAGTGTAACAATTATTTAGACACGGAGCAAAAACAATGTACATAACTACTAAAATGTAAGACATATATGTTTTTAAACATATAGACATTTCGTGGCATTATTTTGCTCAAAATTCTGTCAGATATTTCATGGAATCTTGGAGGTACATTTTACTAGTTTTTCTTGATTGTTTTTGCCAGGAATGTCTGAAATAAGGTCTAAATCACATCAGCTTTGCAGTGTAATTCATAATTTGCATGATTTATCATTGATTTCATGCTGCTGTTGATTCAATGCATCAGAGCCCTCGGCATATGGAAAGCTGTCATCTCTCACGACTCAAGGTCCACAGACACGTCAGTACCCTTTACTTAGATCGATGGTATTGATAAGCTTAGCATTACCAAGTTTTTCCATTAAATCCGCACAAGGCATAAGATATAAATCAAATGCTTTTTATGCTTTTTTGGCATGAATACCACTGGATTATACCATTCTCTCCTGTCCTACTTCTCATCAGTGGACCTACAGTGCCCATTCCCAGCCACTGAATGGGAACGGTTGGATATTTGCACTTAGTATAGAGACTTCCTTATTTTTTGCTATGTTTTTCGACTCACCAAATTGCTCCAGTACTACAGTTGCATTGGCTGAAAGATCTCCAGCAAACACTAAACACATGTAAACTCCTTTATCCTCAGTTCTGACACTCTTCAGTCTGAGAGAGAAGTTTCCTTTGGGGATTTCAGCAGTGAAGAACTCAACTCTGTCTCTGTATTGTTCATCTGATGAATCTGAGAAAGTATCATTGTTTTGGTAGAGCAGAACCAGAATATCTTCATCTTTATCAGTTTTCCTCCATGAAACCTCTTCAATGTGTTCAGGTTTGATGTGAGAGTCTACAGAGCAGCACAGAGTGACGTCCTCACCCACAGACGCAGATACAGACTCACCTGATCCTGATACTAGCAAACGCTCTGAAATAAGAAAATAGAATAAAACTGAAATAGGAGCTTAAAATATTTTTATGATTAACAAAATTAGGTTTTTACTCACCAGCGTCTTTTATTTGAACCACAGTTTCACCAGAATCCTGCTGACTGTAAACTCTACATGTGTATCGTCCCTCATCTTCAGCTCTCAGATTGTCCAGACGGAGGGAGAAGTTTCCATGTTGAATCTGATCAGTAAAGAAATGAGCTCTATCATAATAATCCTGCTGCTGGGCCTCTGGTCGACTCTCACCATCTTGATACAGATGAACCAGAGTCTCTGAGTCTGTTCTTCTCCATTCCACCTCCAGATCCTCCACTGATAAAAGTTCATCAACAGAACAGGTCAAAACCACTGAGGATCCCAGAGGAGCAACCAGAGGACCAGAGGGACCGTGCACAATGAAGCCTATGAATACACAATCTGATTAATGTATAAAAAAAACGCAAATGCTACTTTCAAGTACATTGATAATAGGCTACGTACCATCAGCGAATAGCAGAAGTACAGACATAAAAATACACCCAGTTGCCATTATGTATACAAATTTGATAACTATAATAAATTATGTAAAAGAGCTTTTTATCAGCAGGTTTTCATACGAGAATAGCCTTCACGTCTGAAGACGTCCTTGTAGTTTCGCTTTTTTAATCAGAAATTGCCACAACAAAATCTTCTGCCGGCCCAACATCGCTCTGTTGGCTAAACACACATAAAATCAATTGCACAAACATACAAACTTTGACTTACAATGCGTCTTCATTGTAGCCTATTAGAATTCATCAGTGAGTGCCACGAGACAACGCTGTAATCACACACGAACAGGTTCGTATCATTGTAAATTCTTGTTTGTTTCGTTCATGTATAGAGACAACCAAATAAAACACGCGAAGAAGCATAATAAAATACGAGCTTAAATCTATTTATCAATGAAATACTGCCTATTTCATATATGCATATATTATTCACGTACGAATATATTCAGCAAAAGGGCTTGGAAGGCCTTTCAACCCTTGTGTGTTAATGACATAATATTACACACTCAAAATACTATAGAATAACTATGATCAAAGTTGCAGTGCAGTTACGCACTACTAATTCAGTATAATTTTTTATGCTTTCATGAATCCAACTTGCTCCATCAGATGAGTAGACGGTATCATCCTATTCCGACGCCCAGCAGAACATCTGTGCAAATGTACAAATCTTGTTTCCGTCTGTAGCGTCTCGACCCATCTGACACACTAATTTTTATTTGATTTAAAAAATCAATTATTCATTAGATTAACAAATCGTCACTGTCCCCTCACTCAATATACTGGATGTTAGGATTTCGGCTGAACACCATCCCCCACCTGGGTCACCATGACAACTAATCATGATATCACTGGTTTAATGGCCTAAAGGAAGAAGGGGATAAACTCCCTCATTTCCTCTAAGAAGACACACAATGCCCAGTAGAAATTGACTTTTCTACTAATTATTTCATAGGAAAACCTTCTTTGAATGAACTCCCATTTTCTTCAGGCCATTGTGTATTTTATTGCTGTTTTGTATTAATCTGTTGTATTATAGACTATTTTTATTCATGCGTACGATAAACCACTCATTCATATAAGTAACTCTACCCTTGTTTAGTATCTATTAATTTGCCTTCTTATGATCGAAACAAACGTGTATACTATATGTTGGTACATAGACAATATATTAGTATTCTAAGAATCTTTAGTAATTTTGCATTCACACCCAAGCGAATTACATATGCAAATTACCATGCTCTCAGACAAAGGGTCATAAAACTGCCCATTATTTCCAACCTCCCGCTTGGGATTTTCAGCCTTCCTCATTGGACGAACCAATCTTGAGAGGCGTGAATCTCTGCAGACTTTAAAAGGCCACACTCCATGTGACCCGCCCAGTCGGTGGTTCGGTCAGATTCTAAGATGAAGATGTGAGAAAACGCTGCAGGATACCAAAGCTTTGTGCCAGGGCCTTTCTTCGGCCTAGTCCTTTCCATTCATCAAAAATTCTCTGACTCAAACTGGTTATTTTCATCGACCTGAATTCAGCAAAGATCTACGGGAAGCATTAAGATTTGCATCAGAATCTCTCTTTCAGACCCGCCGAGACTCGCTAGTATCAAACTTAGTCTTATTAATTGAAACATTAAGTATCAGTTACACCTTTTTAAAAAGGTGTGTTTGAACTAAGAATCTGACGGTATACCTGAAGGCTGTTATCTGTTGAATCTACTGCAATTGTTTTTTCCATAAATTCCTTCTTTGCCTCTTTCTATGCTGGTTAAACTTAACCCCTTTCCCTCTACCAACTGTATGTGTTGTGTGTGGTGTGTGTGTAATGTGTATGTTAGCCCGCTTAATGTGTGTGTGTGTATGTTAGACGAGTTTAAGTGTTTATGTAGTTAATAAAACCGTACTTGTATCACACTTGACGTGTTCATTGTTAACTCATAACCGGAGTCAATAATCATGCAGATTTACGTTACAAGCTTTTGTAGAATTGTACAGTACGAAAGTTATTTCCCTTAACCAGGAAATTAACGTCTTAGAATTGACAAGACAGTTGACCCTGAGTGGTCAGCTAAAGATCTACAGTGGATCTAAAATATTAATAATTAATCATAATTATTTATGGTTAATTATTCATATTTCCCCAGGAGCTGATTCGCTACGTCAACCGGAATGGTATGGTGGCACTCCATATCCCTGCTGTTGTTCCTGTTTGCATGATGTTTTGGTCTGTTCCTCTCATAAAAAGTTATGCACGTTTTCAATAAAAAGTCCATTTAAACTGGCACCACTAAATGCAGCTCACCTATCTCGATATCGACATATTTTTTCTTACACTAGATGGCACAAACCCATCCAATGAGTTATATAATGTGCAAGTCAAATCATATAATGCAAACAGAGCAAAAAAAAAAGAAAAGCTTTTTCAGTTTTGAACATTTCGATCCCCCTCCCTGCCTCACTGTGTTCCGGTGTGAGAGAGCAAAGTTCTTCAGTAGTTACAGTTTTAAAACAATTTACATACACTCTGCGTAGTTTAGTCCTATTATTTTACCAAATAAGAGGGATCATACTAAATGCATGTTATTGTTTATTTAGTATTGACCTGAATAATATATTTCACATAAAAGACAATTACATAGTCCACGAGAGCAAATGATAGTTTGCCTTTATCAATGACCCCGTTCAAAAGTTTACGTTGATTCTTAATACTGTTTTGTTACAGTACCTGAATGATCCACACTGTTTATTGTTTTTTTTTGATACTTTTCACACTTTTTCAGGTAAGTTATTTGTAAAAAAAAATTGGACACTGTGTATCTTTTCCTTTTCCAATTCACATTATGTGTCACTTTGTGATATCTATCACATAAATCCCAATAAACTTTGTGTGTGTGGTTGTAATGTGACAATGTGGAAAGTTCAGTGGTATGAATAATTTTGCCAGGCACTGCGTCACCTAAGAGCTGTACCTCTGTTTATGAAACAAAAAACTTTTTATTTATAAGAATTGATTAGAAGAAACCTAATCTGCCACAAAAATACGCTTGTACTTTTGACAATGAATTTGTTCAACCATACACAACTATTCAAGTTTTTTTGTAACAGAAGTCACCAGACGTCTTCTTTACATTTAGTTTTTCGTCTCAGTTGTTGGGTTTTTTTAACCTCCGAGGAACTCCTCTTTTTCTCTTTTGCAGACAGATAGAGCATTCTAGTAATGTAATAACCTTCACGTGCTCCCAGAACTGTAATTACAATTTGTAAGCTCGAATGTTCCTGAGAGCTACTTTGGACTATGTGACAGTTGTATACCGCCTTGTTAATTTAAGGCGCTACTAATAGTCCAAGGACATGGAAGCCGGAATAAAATGTCACTGTCCATTCCATCTCGGATTAACGGCAATTACGAGCATGCGTGACCACAGCATAAGGTGCGTGTAGGTCTTACGTGCAGCAGACTAAATATACTAACAGGCTGCCGCAATAATGATAGTTCCCCTAAATTTAAATCATATCATTAATTTACTCATCCATGTTGTCCCAAACCTGTATAATTAATTTCGTGTGCTGAACAGAAAGAATATATTTTGAAGAATGTTTTTAACCAGACAGTTGCTGGTACCCATTGCCTGGTAGTGGGAAAAAAAGTACTATGGAAGTCACTGGGACCAGCCACGTTTGTTACCCACATTCTTCAAATAAACTTGTTCAACAGAAAAAAGAAACCTATTCATTTTAAACTTGGGTAACTAGTCCATTTAATTTTAATAAAACAACAAAACACAGAGAAAAATCATTCATTGCTTTTGACTGAAGAACTTTAATACAGTTGTTTTAATAAGAATCAATGTATAATTTATGTATAAAGTGTATATAGTGTTTTATTGTTATATTTGTTAATTAAATTTCTTAAATGCTACTGCTAAATACACCTTCTGTACCTGAAAAATAAAGGACTGTTTGTTTTATTTGTATATTATGCTTATTTGTAATGTGTATCTTTGTTCTTAATTTTTAATAACAAAGATAAAATAATGACAAATTTTACATGTTCACATAAACACTACAGATTGGTAACCCTGTTACAATAAGGTTCCTTATTACATTCGTTTTGTTAACATGAACAAACAATGAAAAATACTTCTAAAGCAGTTATTAATCTTAGTTAATGTTAATTTCAAAATTTTAGAATCAGAATCAGATCAGAAGAGCTTTATTGCCAGGTATGTTTACACATACGGGGAATTTGTTTTCGTGACAGAAGCTTCCACAGTGTAACAGAATGACATTGACAGAACAAAAAACACAGATAATAAAAAAAATAAAATTAATATGATTACAAATATATAATTGCCAATTGTTTGTTCATGTTATGACCCATATCCAGTTTTTTGTATTACATACTGATTTATGTGCAAAGTAGGTGTAAGGCTGGTAGTGGTTGATAAATAATTGTATAGTTAAATAAATAGTGGTGTGTTCCCCAGTTATTGTCAATTGTTCATGAGAATGGATGGCCTGAAGGGAATAAACGTTCTATGCTGTCGTTCTGGTGCTCAGAGCCTCTGTAGGCGTCGAGCCAGATGGCCACAGTTCAAGAGGGAGTGTGGCTTTGGATGTGAGGGTCCCGAGTGATCTGCCCGCCCTTTTGCTCACTCTGTATGTGAGCCAATGCATTTACTAGCATTAATACAATCACAAGTGTGCTCTAACATTAGGTTTGCTCTGTGAATTAACCAGAACTAACAAATGACGCTGTATTTTCATTAACTACCATCCAAGATTAATAATCATGAAATTTATTGTTTATTGTTTGTTCATGTTAGTTAATACAATAACTAATGGAACCTTATTGTAAAGTGTTACCTACAAGATTTACTTTCATTTTTCTTATTTTAGAAAAAACAAGAGTCAAATCGGTAACCAGTAATACTATATTAAAACACAACACTGACCTCATCAATGTGAAAATAGCTGGCATAAAATTCAAATTAACCCAATGTCTCTCTGCTCTGCTCCGTCAACTTTATGATGTGCACATTAGGATACTTTAACTTCACTGGAGACCCTGCACACTTGTGACTGAACTCATATACCATCTGCGCAATTTTTATCTCTAAAATAATATCATCCTGTAGCAAAGCCTTTGTATAAAACGTTTAAATATCAGAGAACAACAACTGTATAAGTGTGGCCAGACCTTTGACTAAGTGACTGCGTAAAGTTGGTTTTATGTTGGACCATTCTTAGACGTCGCCCGAGCGAATTACGGGACTGTCTCAAAAGTGCATAAAACATACAAAAATTTGTCATTCCCGATTCCAAAGAAAACATACAAGCTACTACAAATAAAATGTAAAGATGTGAATTAAGTGGGAAAACATCAATACATGATTTTAAGCTGTGAATGGGATATTCATGATGCATTGTTACATTGTTATTACATAGTACACCAAAATTTTCTTTTTACTGATAGACACAGGTGTTGTTATGGCAGCTGTAAAACATTTAGTAATACTTTTAACACAACATACATGACTTGGATTTACAAAATATGATTTGGGCTATTTTTGGTGATTTTTTCAAATATTCAAATTTATATAACTTCCTGGTCATGTGACCCGATGATGTCACACCAGCTGTAATGTCCTCACACGCACCTGACACACATCTTACACAACTTGGATTTTGGAAATATGATTTGGGCTATTTTTGGTGAATTGTTCAAATATACCAATCTATATAACTTCCTGGTCATGTGACCCGATGATGTCACACCAGCTGTGATATCCTCACACACACCTGACACACATCTTACACGACTTGGATTTTGGAAATATGATTTTGGCTATTTTTGGTGAATTGTTCAAATATACCAATCTAAATAACTTCCTGGTCATGTGACCCGATGATGTCACACCAGCTGTAATATCCTCACACACACCTGACACACATCTTACACGACTTGAATTTTGGAAATATGATTTGGGCTATTTTTGGTGAATTGTTCACATTACCACCCTATCATAACTCCTGGTCATGTCCCTCAAAAATGATAGAACAAAAAAAAAAAAAAATATAAAAAAAAAAAAAAATAATTGTGTCACACCACTGTAATTATCCTCACACACACCGCCACACATCTTCCACTTGGTTTTGGAAATTGATTTGGGCTATTTTTGGTGAATTGTTCAAATATACCAATCTATATAACTTCCTGGTCATGTGACCCGATGATGTCACACCAGCTGTGATATCCTCACACACACCTGACACACATCTTACAAGACTTGGATTTTGGAAATATGATTTGGGCTATTTTTGGTGAATTTTTCAAATATTCATAATATATAACTTCCTGGTCATGTGACCTGATGACGTCACACCAGCTGTAATATCCTCACACACACCTGACACACATCTTACACGACTTGGATTTTGGAAATATGATTTTGGCTATTTTTGGTGAATTGTTCAAATATACCAATCTAAATAACTTCCTGGTCATGTGACCCAATGATGTCACACCAGCTGTGATATCCTCACACACACCTGACACACATCTTACAAGACTTGGATTTTGGAAATATGATTTTGGCTATTTTTGGTGAATTGTTCAAATATACCAATCTATATAACTTCCTGGTCATGTGACCTGATGATGTCACACCAGCTGTAATGTCCTCACACACACCTGACACACATCTTACACAACTTGGATTTTGGAAATATGATTTGGGCTATTTTTGGTGAATTTTTCAAATATACCAATCTATATAACTTCCTGGTCATGTGACCCAATGATGTCACACCAGCTGTGATATCCTCACACACACCTGACACACATCTTACACGACTTGGATTTTGGAAATATGACTTTGGCTATTTTTGGTGAATTGTTCAAATATACAAATCTATATAACTTCCTGGTCATGTGACCCGATGACGTCACACCAGCTGTAATATCCTCACACACACCTGACACACATCTTACATGACTTGGATTTTGGAAATATGATTTGGGCTATTTTTGGTGCATTGTTCAAATATACCAAGTCATATAACTTCCTGGTCATGTACCCGATGATGTCACACCAGCTGTGATATCCTCACACACACCTGACACACATCTTACACGACTTGGATTTTGGAAATATGATTTGGACTATTTTTGGTGAATTGTTCAAATATACCAATCTATATAACTTCCTGGTCATGTGACCCGATGATGTCACACCAGCTGTAATATCCTCACACACACCTGACACACATCTTACACGACTTGGATTTTGGAAATATGATTTGGGCTATTTTTGGTGAATTTTTCAAATATACCAATCTATATAACTTCCTGGTCATGTGACCCAATGATGTCACACCAGCTGTGATATCCTCACACACACCTGACACACATCTTACAAGACTTGGATTTTGGAAATATGATTTGGACTATTTTTGGTGAATTGTTCAAATATACCAATCTATATAACTTCCTGGTCATGTGACCCGATGATGTCACACCAGCTGTAATATCCTCACACTCACCTGACACACATCTTACACGACTTGGATTTTGGAAATATGATTATGTGTATGTTTAATAAATTTTTAAATTTTTCAAATCTATATGACTTTTATTTTCAAAACAGTAACTGCTGGCTCATTTTAATATTGTATTTTGAAAACATACAAATAACATCACTTGAATACAACAACAACCATAGTGAGCAATGACGGCTCTGTGTGTGTGTGTTTACAACTAGTACTTTACAAAGGTATTAAAGAATTATTTTCTTTATCAGGACAAGTCCATTTCCCCAAATCGATATTTTTAAAATATACTATGTAAAGGGGTAGGGTGAGGGGATATAAATATAGTTTGTCAGTGTAACTCATTATGTATGGGAGTCCAAAAAACATTGTGTGTGTGTGTAAAAGAGAGAGAGGAGGGGGGTTGGTTAACTTCTCAATTATGTGCATTCTGATTGATAGATTGGATAAGTCTAAGTGTTCATTCAACAACAAAACTTGTTAGATCTCTATGGTACTTTGAAAGCATATCATCAGAGGCATCCTAAATATTGTGTTGGTCCCAGGCAAAAGAAATGATTGGGGACCTTTTGACAGATTTTCTGAGATTTTTTTATTATTTATAGATTTTTTTACACTTAAAACAGTAAACAGTTACACTTTTCGATGTTTTTTTTTTTCAAATGTGTAATTTTACCAGTATTGCATTTAAAATTAAGCCTACACATTTACACATTTATCCAAACATGGAAAATATAGGAGAAGGCTATAAGTACAGCTAAACCCTCAAGATTTTTACTAGTCGAACTTGTTGAAGAATGTAATATGCTTAATATGCTTTATATTTGCTTTTTGTATTCTTTGCTATATATTTTGGAGCACCAAATAAATAACCTTTACAGCTAAATTACATCATTATTCATTTATGGTTATTTTTTTACAAAACACAATCACAGTAAACACATTTAGAATAATCCTGTTTATTCAAAGCAAAATTAATTAATAAATGGAAGAAAAAAAAAAAAGTAGTCATCCATGGTGGAGTTCTCATGGTTCATGGCTTTGACATCTGCCAAAAAAATAAAGGGAAAAAAATGTGTTTGGTGCAATGAGCCATTTGTGTAGAAATACAGTTTTAGGTAAGAAATAAATACTAAAAACGTATTTTAGTTTTTATAATTCTCAACCAGTTCTACAAATATGTTTGCTTTAAATTACATTTTTCATCTCTGATGAAAGAAAATTATAAAAGGGAAAAAAAATTCATTCACAAAACGTCATCTGCAACAAGATAAGAATAAATCTCCACATTCTATAATATAATATTTTGTATAGTTTGTAAATGTCTACACAAAGGTTTGGAGGAAAAACATAATTACTGTTACTATGACTTGGGACACTATAACTTGACTTTATTATAGAGCATACAACTGAAAATGTGCGTGCGTCAAAGATTAGGCCTACAAACTGAAACACTGGAAAATAAAACTGTGAATAGGCTGCTTTTAGAAAAGATATTATTTTCTTTTACCTGTTAATTTCTTCTTTACCCTTTTACTTCTGTACTGCACAACTGACAGAACCATGGCGATTCCTCGTCAGACGGGAAAGCAGTCTGAAACTGCAGACAGAAGTTGTGGAACCACCTTGCACAATTCTCACACTGTACCTGCATGAACAAATGTAAATACAGTTTTAAATAAATATTTGCATACATGTGAAAAAACATGATGTTTAAGAGACAACACACATTAACGAAATGTTGTCTAATTATGCCCTACCGATTTTATACACTGTAAACCTCTGTTGCATTAATCAGCAAAGTTACACTATACCAAGCTGTATACTATGCTTAAATACCATTTATTTTTTTTTTTTTTTTTTTTTTTTTTTTTTTTTTTTTGTTTTTTTTTGTTTTTTTTGGCATTATAAACATAATGTGTATTTTTTTTAAGAACTAAACAATATAAATTTATTTATAGTATTGGCCGTTTTCCGTTTATCTTGATTTGGTATGTCCCCTGAAGTTCCATTCCTGACAACACGCTGTGAAATACAACAGAAAGCGTAAACGCAGTAGCCTAACGTTATTCTAGCTATTTTGATCGTTGTATTTTGCATAGTGACGATGGAGAATTAACCCAAGGAAGGCAAAATCGTTAGGTAGACGTTAAATGTGTATGCTTTTTTTGTTTTTTACTTTAATCTTAACTTAATAGCATTTTCATTCTAACTTCTTTGCAAATTTGCGCTATTTTCTGTGTTAAAGCTAATTTACTCACCAGGCGGCAAGCATCTGTCTTTTTTTCAAAATGAATGATGAAAGTTCCTTTCTGAACCATTTTCAACAATAATAATGTGGTAAGCTAAGTTAGCTCAAACGTCCTGGCTGCGGTTTTCTCGATACGATTGATCTTAGCACTTACGCCGTTTCTACGAGTCATTTAAACGATCGTTTCGTTATTGTTTCACTGTGCTTTCCCAAAAATCACTTAACGCAATCGCAATTAGCCGTGCTTAATTGCTACTTAGCACGCTATCCTTGTCAGTGCCTGAAATGTCACCTTAAGATGGCTCGTAATTGTACTTAAACCGCGTTTATTGAATGTTACCCTAATGCTGGCGTTTCCAGACCAACTCGGTATAATACTATAATACAATATTATTATATTACAGTCTACATAATAATAAGAGAACACGTTCATTATATATATATGTTAAAGAGCCTTATTCGTTTTCTTGCAATTCATCCAGTCATTGACAATTTTTTCGCGCAGTCTTTGAAGCATAGCCTATTTCCCTACAGTAGTCTTTCATTCAGTGGTGGGGTTCGGGGGAGTCATTTAATTTAGATGTTTATTTCTATTTTTTCTGCCGTTTTTAACTATTTCATTTATAAAATCATTTAAAAAAACAAAAACAACAAAAACGAGTAATAAAGTGTACAATAAAGTACAATCAAAACTTTTATATTATAATCACATTGCACTTGCCTAAAGTTATAGGTGTAATCTGCTGATTGTCCTGCAGGTGACCGCATGAATCTGTCTTCTTACGATGCACTGAGGGCTTTACATTACTCCAGAGCACTCGTAGATCTACGATGATTATCAAGTGCTACTTAATTTACGATGCTTTTGGGAAACAGATCGTAATATTAAGATCAGTCGTGCGATCATTTTTATAAACTTCTTAGGCTAACAAAGCTTTTGGGAAATGCAGCCCAGTTCATTGTTGCCACAACGCATTGCTACGTACGGGTTTACGCCTGCCTTGACTGACAGACAAGCAATCAAACCGATCGAGAACGGCAATACAACAGCTAACCGTGTCGAGTGGTATGTGAACTGACTAGCACTCTGAAAAATTGTGCATCAAAAGAAGTTGCATTAAGGGTAAACAGTGTTCAGTTTACTCTTATTCACATGTTTATTTACCGTAGCTTAAATTAAATCCAAGTTAGTTCAAGAACACGCAAAATGGTGACGGGAAATGTGTGTGTGCCACTACCTCTGTGGAACCCTCTGCACGTCCTTGTACAAAGGTAATAACTTGTTTGAATTAATAGCCTACGTTTCTGTTAGAACATTGAAGCTGGCGCACAATTTTCCAGTCAAGCTGCTACAAGCTGTTTTTATTTTGATTAATGAAATATGGTTACTATGCTGTTCAATCAATGACTATTTTATTGAAGTTCAGCTATGAAATTCATGTTGTTTTGAAGCAGTAACTTGTTTTAATGGTTATTGTTTGTTCAGTATAAGTAGCCTAAATGAAACAAGAATTTGGCAAATTTGAGTTAAGTGCCAATGGAAAAAACTAAATTGGTGAACTTCAAAAAAAGTGTTCTCACCATTACTTTAGTAAAATTAGCAAATTGGTAAAATTAGCCTACTGTCCTCCAATGATTGGAGTAAGGTTCAAAAGGCTGTGTGTGTTTGTGGTGATGTTAGATTACAGAGCGCAGTAGTGAAATTACTTTGTGCAACTACACAAATTTGTAACAACAGGCCTATGCAAATTACTGAGTGCACCTGTTCATATTTACCCAATCAATAACAACAGCATCTGTTGGTTTGGGGAGATCTTTCAGGCCGCAGGTACTGCAGAACTCTTCTTTGGATTCTAATATTGAAATGAAAACTTAGTGAATACTTAAAAAAAAAGTTTTTAAAATGATTTATATATCTTTAAGCAACAAGGGTATATTTGTTAATGGCCAATAAACCTGTTCCAAGGAGTATTTCCTCTGCCATTTGTCTTCTCAGGTTGCTTATATGATCCCCAGAAGGATTGATACTGAAATGTTGTGGAATGTCAGGAAAGTGCTTAACCGTTTCCTTTGCCATCTTCAAAAAAGAAAAGAAACTGATTGTGCGCTTTTGGAACTTTTTTGGATGTTTTCACCCATTTGCATTGTTTGGACAGACAAAGAGAAAATTCTTCAAATCTACATTTGTGTTCAATGAAGAAAGTCATACACATCTATTGCATAAGGGTGAGTAGCCTATTGATCAATAAATTGTATGTAAGAGTTTAGAATAGACCCTATGCTTTGCAATTATTTTCTCTCTGTCTTCTTCCCTCTCTCTGTCTCTCTCTCTCTCCCTCTCTCTCTCTCCTCCCCCCGTCTCTTTCTCTCCTCAACAAACACACACTTAAGGCAAGAACCGCGCTGGAGATTTACCAACAATATGTAAAACCGAAGACTGCAAGGTAACCTTAAGAAACTCATTGTTGTGACAGGTAAGTACTGTGTTTTTGTGTTCACTTGCTTCTTTCAAAAATCTGTTTTTATTATTTATTTATTTATTTTGTCCAAACCACTGTTGACCAAAAAGACAGGATATTTACAATGGAGAATTATTCATGGTGTTATTGCAGTTAATGCTTTTACTTCTTTAAATCCTGGAAGTACCAATAAGTGTCCTTTTTGTGATCATTTTTCATGCTTTATTAAGGTGTGACTTAAACTACTGTTTTCTGTTTTAAAGAAGTTTTTTTAAAATTGCAAAATTTTGCAATTGAATTTTAGGTAGCAAATATGTTTCTAAGAAAAAAATCTGTTTATCAAATGCTTAATTTTGTGGCGGGACAACCAAAAATGGGCATCTATTTGAGCATCAGAAAGAAAATTGAACAGGATATATATAGTACAACATTTTGTTGCATGGTTTTTTATCCTGGTGCAATCTAGAATTTTAATAGGTTTTTATTACTATACATGTATTGATGATCTGCTTTCTTTGGAAAATATTTGGTGCTGTATGATGCTCACATGTCCCTGTGTGCGTAGACTACTTTTTACACTTTATTGATTTGTATTGAGTTGCAACTTGATATTTTACTTGTTACTTGAGGCTATGTAATTGTAAATAGGTGAATTTTTGTAAATAAAAGCTTTTCAGATAAACATGCTTACCTTTAATTTTGTTAGACAAACCCAGAAGAGAGAGAAAGCTAATAATAGTTTGTTAATTGGGCTGACAGTAGGCCTAAATTAAAAGTACTAAAAACACGCCTGTGTTCAGCTTTTTGTTTTTTCATAAATTTTGGTAATATAATTGAAAAAAGTAAAATTAATTGTATTAAATAAAATGCATTTTAATTAAAAAACATTTACACTGGGCCCCCAATAACATAGTTAATGGCCTTGTATCATATGTATTGTACTAGTAGTAGATCTTTAAAAATACCTGTAGGACAAACACTCCACAGCTGGTTGCATCTTGTTGAACTGCATGCTCTATTTGGCCAATTTTCCAATGAATATTGACCAGTTGTTCTTTTCCTAGGCGATTCAACCTCATTCTGAAGTACTGTCTGTTGGACAACAGTTTAATTCAGACATCCTGTGAAATTGTTCTAATTTCTCATATTATTAATTAATGTGATGAAAAAAGACTTACTGAAATTTTTGGGATGCATTCATCAGCGTCTCAACATCGGTTTCAGCACTTGCTGGATCCACAACGAAAATTGTGCCAGACAGAACATGCAGGTACTAACAGAACACAACACATTTAACTGAATATTCATTTAAACATCTTGTCGACATTTTTATATGGCAGTATGTTCTGATAAAATGAAATATTGATTAAAAATTTGTTTTTCATGAATTTGTAGTGTTTACCACAAACATCCAGTGGTTGCTTCTTATATTGACAAATGAGATGATTCCACCAAACAACTCAAAATTAACCTGTATAACATAATAAATTAATGAGTTCATATTTAAAAAGTACATCAAACATACTACCGTATTTCAGAATATATAAATTGTTTTATAATGTACTTACATCTTTCAAACCCTGTCTAGCCACTTGGTCTCTCTGTCCATGCAATATCACACCAGTGGTATAGTGGTTGAGTTCCCAGACCTGTCAAACTTGTTTAAGACTGACCGAATGTAACTCTCCACGACCTTAATGATTTCACAGTACAGCAATGCTAAGGTTTGTTGAAATTTCTCAAGTGAAAGAAAATATTTTTTATAAAATCATAATATAATATAATATAACATAATATAATAAGATTGCTATGAATATAATTTTTTTCAACTCCTTTTGAAAGAGATCTAAAAGTATGAGTGAGTGATGTGATGGCCACTTATGGCAACCCAGAATTAAAAATTAAATTAATTTAAAGATTAAAAGGATAGGTTTGGGTTTACAATTAATGCAACACTGCACTTACTTCTCCACATAATCTCTCATGTGGTTGGAGAGTCAAAAACTCTGTGTGCCTTAAAATGCTGTCGAATTTGTACTGGTCAGCCTTAATAATAGCAACAATCTGTTCGCTGGCTTCACATTCCCAGAGTGTTTGGACCTGTAAAAGATCTGTCAGTAGAAGCTTAAGTACTGCAAAATTGTATTTATTGTAAATATTTACCTCTTCAGAAACACGTTCTACTGAAACATGTTTTTCGTGTTTTGTTTCAGTAGCCTTTTTTAGTGGAGTCTTTTTAAACTTGGTTTCAGGTTTGGGAATGTCACTTTGTAGGGGAGTTTTGACCTAGAAAATTTTTTATTTGTTAGATGAACAATAATTTCGAAACTATTTTTAAATCTCACACTTTAATTATCTCTTCAGCAATGCCTTCTTCAGAGACATCTACTTTTTCTGTACCTTGAATTGCTGTCTTTTTTGTAGTTCGACATTTGTATTTCCGTTTGGGAATGTGACATGTTAAAAAATTATATTAGGTGCAAAGTCACTAAAGAACATTTTTACTTATTTTTTATTTTTTTAAGGAACATCTTGAACAGCAGGAACACTGAAAACGGTAGGTGCTGTTTTTGCCATTTTTGGTTTTGGGATTTCAGGTGGTTCACTGTAAAAGTGAGATTTTTTTCTGTCTGACTTTGTGTCTTTTTCCTTCTCTTTTAGCCCAGTGCTCCTCTGCAAAGATCATGTTGGATGATGGTCTTCGAGGTCTAATTAACAGATCTTCGGGAAGGTTGTTCCTTAGAATGTATTAGAAATATCTCCCCTTTAAAGATGCATACATAATCCTAATGGACTATGCTGGCCTGAGATGTTTGTGTTTGGAAAGTATGGAAGATTTTACAATTCCAAACCATTTTTCTACGTGACAATTAGTGTCTCTAGTGTTGCTGTTTGGAGGTGAAGAAAGTGCCTCTGCCTTGTCACTGGAATATCTTTTGAGATTTCCCAGTAGAACCCCGCTCCAAAGTGGGTATATGGCCATATAATTGTCCATAAGGTATCCAATCATATCAGGACAGTAATAAGGATTGTCATCACTGTGTTGCCGTTTCTCCTCTTTCAGGACAGATGTGACATCACTGTAAGCTTTCCTGAACACTTTGGTGAACGGGGAGCAGCCAACAATTGTTTTTGATGTGGTTTTGTCTATCTCCCACTTGTCTTGGACATCATCTTCAAAGATGTGTTCCACAGTGGCATCTTTGTCCATGATAAGATTCTCCAAAAAGGCAAGACTTTTTGCCACACTCTCGCTGGCATGTGTTGCAAGCAAAACCATACACAAGTGCCTAAAAATAGCAAGAGCTTCACCAAGGGAGACAGAATTTTGCAACCTGGCAAAAACATAGGTAGCAAATTTTTTCAGACTTTCATCTGCTGTCTTTTTTTTAAATGTGGATGACACAGATTTGATAACGTGGGCTGCACACAGGTGCAACACAGTTGATGATTTAATATCAGCCCAGGTTTTTTGGTTTTGGCAGATAGCAAAGGCTCTTTCCAGATATGCAGGCACACTTTCTTTATTGAAGGCTAAAAGTATTGCCTGCATAATAGCCAAGCTGTGGTCAGTCTCAATCTGATGAATGTTGGTGCTTGTGTATTTTGAAAGCCTCAACAGAAACTGCATCAACCAGAATGTGATCGGTGGAATGGAATGTTCACTAGAAAGCATTTCACAGACTGGCAGCGGTGGAGCATCTCTTCCTTCACCTGGCAAGGTTAGTGCGTAGTATAGGATGTTTTTTTTTTTATGTGGAATTTGTGAAATCACACTTCCTGTTGCATCTACAGTAAGTAAAGTGCAATTGGGGATTTTTGTTTTAACCTGTTAACCAATATGCTGATTCCTGTCTCCGTGTACAGATGAGCCCCAAAAGGATCCACTTGTAAATGCTGGACGTATCCTGGTGTACAATGGGATGCAGTGTCACGCTCTCTTATTATTGACTGTGTTAGCTGTGTCTCAAGCAGAATGTTGTCATGAAGTTGTATGGCTTTTTTAATTTCATGTGAAATCACTTTGAGGATGTTTTTATTGAGGCTATGAGTGATGTTTCCAGCAAGCAGTTCTTCAACAGGTGTGTTTTTAAGCCTGTCGTAGTACTCTGTGCTCACTCCTCGAAGCACACCTTTTGCAATTCTCCCCCTTCTGACATTACTGGCAGGTCGGAAGCGTTTATCTGTTTTTTGATGCAAAATCTGGCCAGCACGGCATACAGTCACAGGTATGACTGCTTGATATTTTGATGGTTTATTTTTCATTGTAAATGAATACCTTGCACAACAGCTTGGAAAAACACATCTAGCACGTACAGAAAGATAAGCACAAAGATGTTTTCTGCTCCCTACAGATCGTACATGCTGGTATGTGAATCGAAGAGGACAGCATGGATTTTTCTTCCGAAACTGCTTATACATATAGTGAGTCCAATGCTGTCTTAGTTTATTTGAACCTTTAAGGGGTTGCATTTTCCTCCAAACAGTAGGGTGAAGTATGATTTGAAATTTGGTTGGGATCTGTGGCACGTTTCTATATGATTTTTCCCGTTCTGTTTCTGTTAGCCCTGTTTTTTGTCTTTTGCGTCGTCAGTTCAGAGTGATAGTGGCTCTCACTTGAAGGCATTTCAGCAATATTTTCTATCACCTGAAAGCTCTCGGACTCTGTGTCTGTCTGTCCACATCCCTTAAAAATAAATGCACCCTCCTCTCCATCTTTAACTACTTCTTTGTTCGGATTGTTTGTGGGCTTGATTTGTGGTTTTTCCTGTGGTTTATTTTCATTTTTGTTTGCTTTCCCCTCCAGTGCAGTTCTAATATTTCTTCTGTTGTATGTCCATATAATGAAAAGCCATTGTCTGTTCTTAGGAGTGTTTTCTCTGAAGATACTGTTAGCTAATCGATGCCATATTTGGGAGTTGTATGTAGTGTCTGCATGAAGTATGTTTTCAGTTTGGAAAAAGGTTTCAATTATCTCTTTACCTCCAGCAGTGTTCCACAGATCTTTTCGAGAAGCTCCTTTACCTCTTTTAGATTTTGTCATCCTAGAGTGTTGTTTTTCTTTCACTTTTTTTTTCTGCATTGGTGTGTCTAGACCCCACTGTGACAGTTAAAATATAGAGGTAGCAGTCAATTAAAAAAATCATAGAAAATTAGCAAAAGCATGCAAGCGTTTGTGTTAATCCATTACAGGTGACAGTCTTACATTAACTGTCACCTGTAATGCTTTAACACAAAACACTTACAGGCCTTTGCTAATTTTATATCATGAACACCAATTTTCTACCTGAACACCAATGCGGACATCTTGGTGAAAAAACTAGGATTTTGTTGTTGTTAAATTTTTGTATGACTTTTCAACTGTATATTGTGTGTGTATTTTATATATATAATATATAGATATATATATAATATATATATATATATATTTTTATTTTTTTATTTATTTTTTATCCATTTGTCTGCCTTTGTTGTGAAAGACTTTTTTATGCAGTGTTAAACTTTTTGTTTTGTTGACTGCTGACCTGTCCCTATTGTGTATAACGGTTTTTCTAAATAGACTTTAATTGACACGTGACCTTACACTTTTTTTTTTTTTTTTTTTACAGTTCACAAACATTAATTAAAGAAGAAATGTCCTGGAAAAAGTTTTTTTTTTCTAGCATTGCCCATTGCAGGCCCATTGCAATCTTCCAAGCACGAGTTTCAGATCGTCTTAAAGTTACAATTCACACAAGATGCTATACATGTACGTTTAATTATGATTAAAATGTGTTTAAATAGAAGGGCATTGTGTCACAATTACAAGAAAATATTCTCATCCTATAAAAAAAACAGAATTTAAATATCTTAGGTAAATATTTTTCCAGTTTCATGCTTACAGTGTCAGGAACATCAATGCAAAGATAAGTTTGTCAGAGTAAGTCATAAAATGGCCTAGAAAATTCTGTTGTTGCATATTTTCTAATACACGGTATTATACACATCAAACCCCGCAGACTGCAATCGAATTACTTGTCAGGGTCAGTCTCTACCCGTTAAATTTGTCAATTGAAATTGTAGAATTTAAAGAAGGTGTAACTTTTGTATTCTGACCGATAGACTTGTAGCCATGGTAACATGGCATTGCCATTTCATGACATAGTTAAAAAAAACTAAATTATATATATATATATATATATATATATAGATATATCTATATATATATTTACTATATATTTTTTTTTTTTTTTTTTTTTTTTAAAATAGGCTAATGGAAACCATTTGTAAATATGAAGTACTCTTACAGTTAGGCTATATGAAAAGTGTCTAAAATTGGCTGTCAAAATGGATTACAGTATTTCAGAAAGACGTTCTCTCGTGACTGCTGAAGTGTGAAAAACCTGTCATGATGAAAATAACACTGTCATAATAAACAATAACGCACACGTATTAGCAGAAAGATCCAGCAACAGATGCGGAAAATGTAACCAAAAGCGTTCTCTTTAAAGCTTTAAAATTATATGCTAATACGTTTTTATTTTGATTTATTTCTTTTTGCCTTTCTTTGTTTTACCACAAGTGTAGCAGCATCCTTCTACTAAATCCGTATATAATCCATGCATATTATAAAATCATGCCAGTTCCAGTCTTTAGGCAGCAGAGTTGCAGGTAGTCATGTGCATAGGCTTTTGCTATGATTGTCCTTTTTCTTGATTTTCAACATATCTGTATCTAACGTGACCGTCAGGTATTAAAGTGAAAAAAACTAAACAACCAACGTTTTTGAAGGAAATAGAGGCACATGACTAGAACAAAGCGGCCAATCAGTATTGGGAACTAATTTTCTGGGGAACTCGCTAAAGGCTGGCTGCTAAATTTGCTAAATGACGTTGTGATTGCGCGATGACATAATTATATAACCGCGACTGTATCATTGTGTATAATATGCAATAAGATTGGTCAAATTAGTTGGCCATTTTAGCGAAAATATGATTTGAAGTGTTAATTTACATTTGTTTATAAAAGTAATAGAAACATATATTCTTTGTATAAAAATAACATATAAACAATGTTGTATGATCACATTTTTATTTTAAATGCAATACTGAAATACTGAACAGTTACACATTTTTCAAGGATTCCATTTGATCTATTTTTTTATTAGTAAAACTACACATTCAGAACAATTGTCATTTTAAGCAGTGTAGGCTACTTAATATGCTAAATTCTAACAAAAGTCCATAAATAGGGCACAATGTACTGTTTTATGAAGGAATTTTCTAAATTGACTTTTCACAAGTGGTCTACCTGTGTTTGTAATTACACATTGCATTGTTTTACAGTCACATGAAACGTCTGTAAACTTACAGACAATGTCTTCGCAGACAATTATCAGTAGGCTACCTTTTCATTTTTTTCTAAATATTGTTTTCTTACATACCTGATCCACAGTTATATATACAAACTAATAACAAGGTGTACCATAAATGAAGTTGTTATTGAACAATTGCAATTAGCAACTTAATTTACATATGATGTGTGCACTGCTAGGCCTGCCTCTGTCCATCTGTCGCCACTCCAGGTTGATGTGCTGCTTGGCTGGCTAGCTGTTCAATGGCTTCTTGTTTTTGTGTAATTGTATGTAAAAAATAAATGTAATTATTAATAAATTAAATAAATAAAAAATACATGTAATTGTGCAACATTAATGTCTATATAAAATACCAACAATATAATGCACCAATCATGTTTTTTCATGGCCAATTCAGATTATTTATTTATTTATTTAACAACCATTGGGCGATTATGATTTTTTAAAGCAAATGAAATTAATAGTTTAATTTGCTCTATAACATGATAATGAGCTACCAGTTGATCACGATTGATGGGTTAGCGACCATTGTAGCAACAAAAATCCTGTATAGCGCTACATATAAATATGTACCTACAGGGTTGTGTACAGTTTTTTTCCACAAACTAATACTTTTAGTAGGTTATATATTTGAATATATGTATAAACATTATCACATGATAATTACTGTTATAATTACCTAGGCTTACTGTGGTGCGATATCAGTCACCTGAAGAAAGCATTGCTATAACGTTAACTGTCTTTTAAAATGTGTATTGTAGGCTACTGTTTTTTCATTGTGTGTTTTTGCTAAAGGACCCAGTGTCTGGAAATAAAGTTGAATGAATGCATGAATTAATTATTGTGTGTTTTTTATGTGAATGAATTTATCTATTTTGCTGTTGATATTTTAGTGTTTACCCTTTTCATGTGTGCTTATTTCAGCTTTGTGATTGATGTGCGAGGATACTACAGCTGGTGTCACAT
>JADLZN010010600.1:0-128485 GCA_018155175.1 Sinocyclocheilus anophthalmus
TCCTTATTCAGTTATTGCACATTATTTCTTCTTCTTTGCACTGTGACTGGCTTTGTTTGCTTTGCATACAGGTCATGAACAAATGTCAGTGGTGTTTATTCAGGTAAAGCTGGTGTGAAGGACAAGGAGGTGTCCTTCTTGAGTCTGTATTCTTGTCTGTATTTTCTTATTTTTGCAAGTAAACTGGGACTAATATGTTTAAAGATCGATTTGCTATTAAATATCAGGATTACATATAGCAGTGATTAATGCAAATGTTTTCAATTGCCTGACATCTTAGTGGGTGTGATTGCACATTAACATGTAAATGATTTTAGGAAGCACATAAACAATACACTGGTAAATAATAATGTTCCTCTCAAACAAAAGCCTGTATAAATAATATAAAATCACTCTCAACTATTACTGTGTATTTTAATTGATTTAAATCATTTAAATTATTAAAATTTGCTTGGTAAACTTGAAACCTGTTCTGATGGATTATGATAATTAATCATCATATTTTTATGAGCTGCAACATTTTAAATCTTCATATTTCATAATAGCTTATTTGTAGTGGTGCTGTTATGCTTCTGATGGTAGCTGGTTTACACGGTTTCTAACTAGACCAAATTGGGGTCTTGATCAAGCTAGACCTTGACAAAGCTGGTAGACAATGTCAGACTGGTAACAACCCAGCTCCAAAAAGCAGCTTGGGCATTTTAAACTGATATTTAATTTTTTTCTGTGGCAATATAGACCTTAATTTGACAGATTTTATTTTTTTAATAGAACTTGCATTTATCTCTTAACTGTCACCCAATTAAATCCTGATCTAATCATGACAAACTATATATCGCTGAAAAGGTCTAAGACTCCTAACTAGATATTTTACCACTGTTTGTTGTTAAAAAATTATGTAGGAACAGTAATAGATTAATTTATGTCAAGAGCGCACCTTGAAAAATCTACATCATAACAGGAGTTCCGACCTTTGTCACAGAACATGTTTTTGTTGCCCTTTTCCCTATCACGGTACAAAAAAAACAAACCTCTATTGGGGTGGTCGGGTAAACAGACTCATGAATACAAGGCTATAAAATTAGCATCATTAAATTATTTAAACTCCCAACAAAGCGGTATATGCTTATTAACCTTTTGCTAGTAACAGGGGTTTTCACATCTTAGCCCTTATTTCAACTTAACAGTTAGAGTTATTTTCAAGGTCTGGACTGACCGACATGGAGGCGGGAGTGCCAATGTGTACTACTGATGGCTCTGTGTTCGTAGTTTTAGTTGAGCGAAGCTGGTAGTGACATGTGGCAAGTAATGGTGACCCATACGTAGGAAAGTGCTCTGAATTTTTCCCATCCAAAGTGCACACACACAGCGTGAACACACACACGCCTATTCAAGCAGGCAATATATGAAAAATCAACGACGAAAGGAAAGCCAAAACAACATTTGCACCAGCCATTACATCTCTTCAGATTTAATAGCGAAATCGAGACATATTTAAAACTTTTCTAATTGAATTCAAGCCAACAATCTACCTTCTACCCCCATTCCCATAGTTGCATCTTTTTTCCTCTCTCCTCTCTCTCTCTACTCTCTCTCTCTATCTCTCTATCTTTCTATCTATCCCCCATACTATGTTGTGCTGGCTGACTCCATGGCAGGGATTTACAACTGCGGGGTCAAAGTTTTACAGCAGCCTCATATAAATCTTGTTCCACCCTCTCCCCATGTGCCCCTCTCTCTTCCTCACAGTCGCAGTGCCCAACCCCCAGCGCTTTCATATGTCTCCATACCTGTGTGTGGTACTGAGAGAGGCACATAATGCAGTTGGTATTTATTATGCTAGGTAGCTTTACCTCTTGCAATGTTTCTGTAACATTCACTAATTCATCTCAGTCACAACTTCATTTTATTATTCAGGAGGGGAGAGCAGGGATCATTCAATTCAGTTCAAGTTTATTTGTACAGCGCTTTTCACGATACAAATCATTGCAAAGCGACTTTACAGCAAAATTACAGTTTCTACAATATTTAGTGGTAGCTTATCAGGGGTGACTGTCAGTCAGTGTACATATGGCAGAAATGTACAGAAAAATCAACCAAATAATTGCAACACTCAATAAATGTAACATTGGGAATAACTTAAAAACACAACACACTCAGAGAGCCCATATCAGGTATGTTAAAGCACAATTCAGTCATTTACCTCAGGAATTACCAAATGTTTTTGTTAGCTAAACCCCTTTGACCTAAAATTTCAATAATTTAACATTACATTCACATGTTTACAGCTCTCCCATAAGACTGCGGTAATGATCACTGAGCACATTAAGGTATTTAAACTTTTTTCTCATATAAATTCATAAAGATCGTGTTTTTAATAATGACTCAAATAAGTGAAATACAAATATAAACTCTTTGGAGTAGAGTTAAGGCAGGTAATAAAAATGTCTCTTTCCTAGTACTCACATTGCTGGTTTATGCATGGTTATAATTTATTGCGGGTATTTAATCTCATATGTTTTTGTGTTGTTTTGGGCCTAAATTAGTGGAAATATTAGAGTGGAAAAAAAATGGCCACCATTATCTCTATTAACAAAACCATTAAACTAAGATTTTTTCCCCCATCAATAAACTCCTAATTTGCTGCATATTAATAGTAGTAAAGGTTAATGTTGCAGAGAATGCAGTAAATATGAGTCTTTATAAGGTACTAATGAACAGGCCAGTATGTTAAAATAAGGCATACATGTAATAAGGCAACGTTCATAGGTGAGAACTCAGGCATCTCATCAAGTAGTGTACTCCACAATAAAAAATCTGGGTTTTTTTCCTCGACTTTATCAACGCTACAATACTTCACTCAATTGTCTCTTACAGCAGTCCAACGTGATACTCATGATAATTTGTATGTATTTTAACGGTAAAATATGGTTTACAATAAACGTACACTTACTATCGTTTCGCACAGGACACTAGAAACGTACAGAATACTTACGGATATTTCAGCTATTTTCAACATACAAAAAGGACTGCATTGCACGACACACTAAAGACTTAATCTTAGTTAATATTGACCAATCGCGGGGCATTAATGTAGTATTGTTGTCTGTTTTTTAGTTGGGGGTAGCCGTTTACACTGGGGTCTATAAAAAGCTAAATCGCTTATTGATAAAATGATAAAAATGCATTGATACGAATATCTAAATGATATAAAAGATACGTAAATATTTTATGTATTTTAGCTAAAATCCGAACACGCGTATTGGTAGTTTTACAACGGTTTGAATACACTCCAAATTTACGTTGTGAGCATTAATAAAAAACATACAAAAAGAAGTATGTGGTGTTGCGCTGGTAAAGTTTTACTAATACTTACGTATAAACAATGAGACCAGGCTGAGCAGTCGAAGTGAGGGTCTGGTTCATGCACAGTACAGAACATATGCAGTACAAACAAATATATTACGTTTAATATAATATAGACTGGCAACTATTTGTTCTATAATATAAAAATATAATTATTACATTTACTTTACATTTAAAACAAGCTATCATAATCTGACTTGATTAATTTATATATTTAAATGACACAGGAAATAGCTGCTAATGTGTCAAAGATGTTGTAGGATATAGACTACATGTCGTCAGCATAAATTAGCAAAAAAAAGAAGAAGAAAAGTGTTACAGTGTTACTGCACTCCATTATACCACACCATTGCAATCTTTTTCTGACACAAAAAGGCTTAGTGCACCCAAAAATATTTTAAAAAGACACAATCTCTAGTATGCAGAGTGAATGTCACACTCGGCTTTACGGCTTGCATCAGCCAACAACAACAAAAACCAAGCTATATTTCACAAACCCACTTTAAATCTCCATTTGCCTTCCCAAGTTATTCTGTTACAAAGCAGTCGGTAGGAGACTAAGCCGCAAACCCCCTCTTTTTTCATGTCGTGCCCACATGCGCTCACTGAGCACAAATCCAAAGCAGATGCAGCGTGATCCCTCGCTGACACACAGACTCTCACCGCGTGTAGGATCGATAAGGTGTATTGATTATGCCTGGTGCTGACAGGCCCTGCTGCAACTCTGCCTGCTCTGATCAATTCAGAGCTGCACTGGGATGGCTTGAGGTTAATTATATTTATCGAGGCGGACAACTCAAGGGTGTGTGTATGTTGAAACGCAAAGGCTTAGACAACACAATATCCGTTTGAATGGGAGGTTGGGGTTTATTTGAGTTATTTCGTATGTATCTTTGAGCCCAGAGGGTGTATGAGCGCAGGTGTAGTGTTTCATAACTCCGCAAGAGTGTGGATGTATTTGAGTATATTTGCTCAGGACTGTGTGTTTACTGTCTGTTTCCTTTCCATTGAGCTTCATTATTGTCTAAAGGTTGTTTCCATTATATTTTCAGCATTATAAACACATTGACGTACAGTTCCTCATGCAGTTGTGCTGTATGTCATGTGGTATGTTCTTATTAGTGGGCATTGCTGCATGCTGTGTGGGTTAAATGGTGCAATACATAAGATAAACACACTAGTTTTCTTTTTTTTTTATTTCGTATTTATTTTTTATTTTTTTATTTTTTCTTCAGCTCTGGAGATTGGTATCTGGTTCTGGTTCTACATATACACTACTGTTCAAAAGTTTTAGGTAAGTAAATTTAGGAATTTGTTTTGCAACTTTTTTTGTGCAATTGGGCCAATGTAGAAAGTTAAAAAATATACATACAAATTAATTTGTTTTGCAACTTTTTTTTTTTTTTGCAGTTTTGACCAAACTGATATCGTGTAATATATCAGTAAACAATATCTCTTAATCTTTTATCTTAATCTAAAATGGCTTAATATCTGAAAAATGTGACTGTTGTGCAGTACATTGCTGTTTTAATGTTTAAATATACACACAGAGAAAGCACAAATGAAGTTGAGTGGAATGAGTTCAGTGACAAATGAGAGAAATCGAGAAAGACAAGGTGGAGAGCAGCATGTATAGAATTCGCCCCACCTCTCATAGTATCATGTGGCTTATATAGTGAAGTTGGTGTTTATTTGTGGTGCTTGTTACAGAACTAATATGATCTTACTATGGTAATATCATGGTTCTGGGTGATAGCTATATTTACATGGTAGTCCATGATACCTCAAATGATGTCATGCTATCATAGTACATCACAGAACATGGTATTAGCATGGTAGATGTCATAAAAACCTTGTGCTATGCTATGGTACTGTAAAGCCAAAAGGCCTACCAGTAGAGCATGGTCCAATGCAAACAACATGGTAATACTCTGGTACTTTTTGTTAGAGTATTATATTGACACATGTCATGTATTTGTACATTTTGCCATCAGCTGAACCCATGTACACCAAAACAATAAAAATGGGCAGCACAGTGCTCTCTCTCTGCAGTGTAATTGAGGCAGCAAAGGTCCTTTTTATTTCCTGGTCCTTCTCTAAGGCTCAATGATGTGATCAATAACCAATTAAAAAAAACAGATCAGCAGATTATCCATGTCACAAACAAGACAAGCAGTAAAAACAAGAACGTCTGCCCGACATGTGCTCTGAATGCATGTTGACATGTTTGTAAAGTGTATCAGTAGTTAATGTGTAAAGAAAGCCTGTGATGGGAACTGGCAGAAGTGTATAGGGGGTAAATAAACTGGTCGCCATGTTGAGTCCACTTCCTAAACTTGCTGTCTTTTAACAAGCATCCATTTCCACCTAATTAGTGCCCAGGATTTTAATTGCAGTTTAAAGAGTTGTTCGGTTTTATTGAGCTTGTGAATGTGTGTTTGTGTACAGGCAGAGGGCTTGTTACGCACCAACTGGAGCAGGCTGCTTCTTTTTTTGGGCCTGTTGTGGCTGGTTATATACTAGCGGCACTATCATGTATCTATGATCTTGTTACCAATGAACTAAAAAATGAACTAGAAGAGGTTTGATTTTTTTTGAGTGATGATAAAAAGTTATGAATATGAATCAACTAAATAACAACAACACATTGATCCAGTACGTCTTGGGCAACTTTGTTGTTGCGAATTTGGGTCAGCGGATGTTCAGAAAGCACATGAAGAAGACAATGTAGGAAGTGGTAAGTGAGGTGAATAATTCATTTGTATGTCTTCCATGTGTGCCCTGTCTGCACTTTCATCACCCTCATTATCCCTGTCATCACTGGGCTCTGTCCTCTCCACCGGCTCATGGTGCCATTCACTCACTGCCTCTGAGAAGCACTGTGCCTAATGCGGATATATTTCAACAGATTAGTTTCCCTGAGAAGAGAGGATGGATTGAGAGTTTCTTGTCCGTCAAACTGTACCTACAGTAGCCTGGAAACATTTAGAAACTATCATTAAGAATTTGTAGAATATTTTAGAATTTTATTTATTTAGCCTATTTATTTATTTACACTCCCATTCAACAGTCATGGGAATAATACTTTTATTGAGCAAGGATGCACTATTAAAAGTGACAGTACACCGGGTTCGTTTGACGTTAGAGTTCGGTTTGTTTGGATAATGGACCCTTTTCACAAGACTGTGATGACGCGTTTAACGGTCATCAGCATCGTAAATCCTCGAAACTTTTTTATATTTAGATTTTTTAAAAATGTATGTACATTTATAACACTATAATTTGTATTGTATCACATTTGCATCAAATTACAAGAAACAAATTAACACTAATGCGAGGGTGTTTCTAATGCAGTGTGTCAACGCTAAATTTGACATCGTTCTCTCTTCTGACAGCCGTTATCGGCCTCTCTCAGTTTTTTTCCTTTTTTTGAAAGTCATGAAAACACTATTGTGGAATTTTTCTTTTGCTAAGCACCCTCAAATGAAATCAATAGCACCCTCAGTTAAAGTTGTAATAATGGCATTTCATTGCAGATTTGGCAAACTATCCAGTGCGTTATGGTTTGTGCTCTGGACATCGGTTTCTATTTCAACGTGTTTTGCAGCATTGAGCAATAGCCAATCACAGACATGTCTGTTGATTTCTTGTACGCAATGACCAGAAGTGTTTAAGTTAGAATCCACTCACTGCTCAAATCGCCAGTTTTTGCAGGCTCTGTGTTCAGCACGAATCATCTCATTATAACAAGTAGGCGCAATGTAAATAAGAGATTCATTGTGCAGCATAGAGAACTTCATTGATTATAACGTAACTTTGTGAGATCACGATGAAGATGAGTGACAGCTTTATTAATGGAATGCTCTTTTTGCAATAACAATGGATGGCACTAAACCTTTATATAGCCTACATATTAAGGTTAAAGCACCCTCACTAATTTAAGAAGCACCATGAGCGATTTGATTCTGGAGCCGGGCCTGCATGCCTCCCATTCACTGCTCTTGAGGTTAGCCCAACTATGACAACTTCCGCTGCTGAGAAACCCTGAAATGTGAAAAAGGTCCATGTGAACGCTGTTTTCTGAACTTGGGTGCACATCACCCGCAAACCGTACCAGAGTCCGCCTATAAAAGGGGTGATGTGTGGGGGTAACTTCGGTACGGTTTGCTTGTGATGTGAACGCTATCATACTAAATCACAGAAGTGAACCGCTACTAATGACGTATGAATTGAATTTTGTGTTTACTCACTTTCCTGAAAACGTGATTGACATGCTGCAGCAGAGAGAATTTATATCTCATTTCTGCATGCAGAAATTGACTCCAGCAATCGAACCAAGTGTGAAAGCACCCTAAGAATCCTGGGGGGGGGGGAACTGTATCACATTTTCCACAAAAATATTAAGCAGCACAACTGTTTTCAACATGATAATAAAAAGAAGTGTTTCTTGAGCAGCAAATCAGCATATTAGAATGATTTCTGAAGGATCATGAGACACTGAAGGCTGGAGTAATGCACACTCCATAAAATTACATTTAACTATTAATTTTATTTTATTATATATTCACATAGAAAACTGTTATTTTAAATTGTAATAATATTTCACAATATTATAGTTTTTGCTGTATTTTTGATCAAAGTTTGATTTAAATTCTTTCAACAACATTAAAAAACCTTACCAATCCCAAACGTTTTAACGGTAGTACAGTACAGGTGAAGGCAATCAATAGGTATGCAAGATATCTCAAAAACAAAACAAGTCTCCATCTAGCCACACTTCCATCCTGAGGTTCATAATCGTTACTCAAATTCAACCTCAGCCAACCATTATCCCAACACTTTCACCTCTTCTGCGTTGCAAAGCCATACATACTTTCAATCCTTCCATATGTCCTACCCTATCTTCCTGTTTCAATAAGAAATATGTCAACATGAGGAATAATGTGTCCGTTTAGCCTTTAGAAATGTAAGACTTCTAGGCTTCTACCTTATCTGGGGGTACGAAGAACAACATGCACTATGAAAATCCCTATACAAATAAAACTCAACCAGTTTTTCTACAAGAAACCAACGAAATCTGCTCATAACATAAAAACCAACTACCCCACCTCTTTCTGCTCTCCTCAAAATACGTCTCAGTAATTCTACTTGCCTCGTCTTATGGCAGAACCTTCGACCTACATTCTGCCTTTTTTCCCCACTCACTTAGTTCTGTCTATTGTTATTAGTCCGCCTAATGGACTTCATTCTATGGCTTTGTTCTGGCAGGCGAATGAGTGCAGAAAGGGAGGGAGGCGGAGGGTTGCAGAGAGAAAGGGCAATCGAGTTCGTTTCTTTAAAGGATATCAGTCATTTCGATATGATCATCCTCCCAAGCAGCAGATTTACAAACACGAGACTTCCTCTCTCTGAACCGAAGGCACCAACAATCATACTTGAGCTCTAGTACTCACACATGAATGGTGTTGATACTCCAATAAAACAACTCTAGACATGTTTGAGAGCTAATAAATGGCACAAATAGTCTAATAAAAGAGGAATAATTATTGTCATAAAATCAATAACAACAACTGTTAAGTATTACGGTGACTAAACAGTCTGTATGCCTGGCTTAATTTGCTATTGATTGATAAATGAAAAATTCAGCATAATTTTTCATGTTTTATATTACTTTTTTCTATAAGCAATATGGAATACAATGACTGTATTGTTAACATATATTTAAGGTTATCAAAGAGAGCAGACAAAGATTTGAAACAGCCCTTACAATCACTGACAGATGGTAAAGAAAATAAAGGAGACATAAAAGTGCGCTAACACATGCACTTAAAATAAAAGTAAACCTGACTGCTCTGCTTATAGATGCTAAAGGGTTAAGTACGTTCACTGCCCGCATCTGGGAGTCATTTAAAACATTCCACAAGGCTTACCACATGCTTTCAGACAGGCTAAACCCCATGAAGCAGATTTTGCTATACAGGGCTGGAAGCTTTCAAAGAGTGCATTTCAGAAAATGAAACTTGTTATAGCTTTTTAAAGGCTCTAGATGAGATGGTGCGAGGATGGCAGAGAAGACTGTACTGGTTTGGAGATCCGTGATATCTGTGCCTGCCTTTGTGTACCAGTGTGTGCGTAGATCAGTAGTAAGGCTGTCCTCTTTGAAGTGGTGGGATGCTAAACGGCGCTAGCTCTTTCCCACCCTCTGATAGGATCTTCACAGGCTTGCGTTCCCAGCTCATTTCCTCTGGTCAAGTCTTGTGACCCGTCAAAACACAGAGGGGTTTTAGGTGTTCGCTCTAGATAGGATACAAAGGCCATACAAATTAAACCTTGTGCAATTACACAATGACAAAAATGACAAGCTCACTTAACCCAAACAGGCCCGGTAAATTTCATTTCAGGGCTGATCACTTAATTTCACGATTCTTACGTGCTGAACAGATTCAGGATGGAAATATTAGCCAAAATCAGACCAGTGCTTTCATAGATCATTTCAGTGTAACACTCTTATCAATTGTATGCAAGGCTGTTTATTAAAGCTAAATCTTTCAAGAATGTATTACTTTAGATATGCGGTCTTCAACATGAGGTTCATACTTTAATCAAAACTTTTTTTTATTTTTATTATTCCACCATATTGCACGCTGCAGTTTCTCCCGTTAATAAGTAATAGGAGTGAACAGTATATCGGAGTCTTTGTATATCCATAGTCTTTGTTAATAATGCTGCTTAATTTATTTGTAGAGTCTAGAGTAGAATATTTGTCTTTGTAGGCATCTTTAGGTACATATGTACAGTAATTACATTAAAATGATAATATACACATGTTTGTATAGACTAGGTTTAAAATGTGACGCTCAATTTTATGTGCTGAACAATGGTGAAGTCATTTAAAGTGACTATTTAAAACAGGGATCTTAAGACATTTCTTGATAAAGACCTGAAGTCAAAAATCTAGACAATGGTTGAAGGCACCTGTTTATTGAAATGGTCACGCGACGTCAAGTCAAGTCAAGTCACCTTTATTTATATAGCGCTTTTAACAATACAGATTGTGACAAAGCAACTGAACAGCATTAATTAGGAAAATAGTGTCAATAATGCAAAATGACAATAGTAAACACTAATTTTTTCAGTTAAGAGTTCATCATTGAATTCAGTGATGTCGTCATCCAGCTTAGTTCAGTTTAAATAATATCTTTGCAATCCTGTCAACGATAACGCTGGAAATGAAGTGTCCCCAACTAAGCAAGCCAGAGGCGACAGCGGCAAGGAACCAAAACTCCATCGGTGACAGAATGGAGAAAAAACCTTGGGAGAAACCAGCTCAGTCGAGGGGCCAGTTCTCCTCAGACCAGACGAAACCAGCAGAACGAAAATTCAATATAAGACCGTAATAAGACGATGAATACTATTAACCGCAATTTATAATGCACTCAAACTTATAGCAAATGTGTAGTTCTGGTATGTTTTTCATGGGTTGGCCTCAGTCTTGAGGTCCTCTGAGGGTTGCATCACTCTTCTCAGGTGTTCTGGATCCTACTGAAGCTTGTGGTAAATCCTAGTTACCACGGGATTTTAATCCCGTGGCAAAAGACAGAGAAACAAATACAAACATAATTAGCGTAGCTGCTGTTCCAACCAAGCAAAAATGATTTGTTTAACCCAAACTAACGAATAATAATGTGCATTTGATTAGATATAACTGCAGTAAAAGATTATGACTGCAGTAAAAGATTATGAGATGCATTATTTGAATGCTTGGCCAAAGAGATGTGTCTTTAATCTAGATTTAAACAGAGAGAGTGTGTCTGAACCCCGAACGGTATCAGGAAGGCTATTCAGAGTTTGGGAGCCAAATGCGAAAAGCTCTACCTCCTTTAGTGGACTTTGCTATTCTAGGTACTTCCAAATGTCCAGAGTTTTGCGACCTTAGGGAGTTTGATGGATTGTAGCGTGGTAGAAGACAAGTTAGATACGCAGGAGCTAACCCATTAAGGGCCTTATAGGCAAGTAATAATATTTTGTAACTGATACGGAACTTAACAGGTAGCCAGTGCAGAGACTGTAAAATTGGGGTAATATGATCATATTTTCTTGACCTGGTAAGGACTCTAGCCGCTGCATTTTGGACTACCTGAAGCTTGTTTATTGAAGATGCAGGACAAACACCTAGCAGTGCATTACAATAGTCCAGACTAGAGGTCATGAATGCATGACTAGCTTTTCTGCCTCAGAAACAGGTATCATGTTTCGTAAGTTGGCAATGTTTCTAAGATTGAAGAATGCTGTTTTTGTAACATGGGGAATATTATTTTCAAAAGACAAGTTGCTATCTAATATAACACCCAGATTTTTGACTGTAGAGGAAGTAACCGTGCATCCGTCTAGTTGCAAATTGTAATCCACGAGATTCGGCGTACTGTCTTTTGGTCCAATAAGTAATATCTCTGTCTTATCCGAATTTAGGAGAAAATTATTGGTCATCCAATGTTTTACATTTTTAACACATTCTGTTATCTTAGATAATTTAGAAGTTTCATTTGGGCTTGTTGAGATATATAGTTGAGTATCATCGGCATAACAGTGAAACTAATCCCGTATTTCCTAATAATATTCCCAAGTGCGCAACATTTATATAGAAAATAGCAGAGACCTAGGACAGACTCCTTGGTGGCACTCCATAATGTTACTGGTGATAATTTAGATGATCCCCTTTAAATGACCGGGGTAGCGATCGAGAGGAGATCTAAACCTTCTTACCGCCTGCCCTTGGATACCTGTATAGTTTTGTAATCGTTCTATGAGTATGTCATGATCTATAGTCGAACGCAGCGCTAAGATAAATTAAAACTAGCAATGAGATGCAGCCTTGTTCTGACGCAAGAAGCAAGTCATTTGTAGTTTTAACAAGTGCAGTTTCTGTGCTATGGTGGGGCCTGAAACCTGACTGAAATTCTTCATAGAGATCTTTTTTGCAGGAAGGAGCACAATTGAGCAGACACAACTTTTTCTAAAATTTTAGACATAAAAGGAAGATTAGAGATGGGTCTGTAATTTGCCAGTTCAATAGGATCTAGCTGAGGTTTCTTATTAAGAGGCTTAATAACCGCCAGCTCGAATGTTTTTGGGACATGACCTAAAGACAACGAAAATTTTATAATATTGAGAAGCGGTTCTTCTGCAACAGGTAACAACTCTTTAAGTAATTTAGTGGGTACAGGATCTAAAAAAACATGTTGTTGGTTTAGATGCAATAATAAGTTTATTTAGCTCTTCTTGTCCTATAGCTGTAAAGCACTGCAGCTTATCTTTTGGTGCGATGAATGAATCAAAATAAAGTATTATACCTTAAATCTAAATTTTTATGTATTTCTGAGTATCTATTTTATCATGAAGAAAATGCATAAAGTACATTACGAGTTAACTGTGAGGGATTTTAATCGTGTCGTCTGGTTGATTTGTTATCTAGCCATGTGCTAAATAACAAACTAGGCTTCTTTGGTTATTTTCTATACGTTTGTGGATATGCTCTGTCTTGGCAGCTTTTAGAGCCTGTCTATAGTTTGACAGTGTTTTTCCACTTAATTCTAAAAACTTCCAAGTTAGTTTAGTTTTTCTCCATTTGCGCTCAAGACCACGAGTTTTTTTCTTGAGAGAATGGGTATTACTGTTGTACCATGGCGCAGTACGTTTTTTCTCTAACCTTTTTCAATTTGATGGGGAAACAGCTTCTAATGTATTAGAGAATATAGTGCCCATGTTGCTAGTTATTTCGTCTAGTTCATGTGTACTTATTGGTACACAGAGCAGTTGAGATAAATCAGGCAGGTTATTTGTGAATCTGTCTTTGGTGGCTGGAACAATAGTTCTGCCCGTACGATTACGCGGAGCCATATAGTTAATATCAGTAATATGTAGCATGCACGATACAAGGAAATGGTCGTTAACATCATCGCTTTGAGGTACGATATTTATATCAGTAAGATCAATTCCATGCGATATAATTAAATCTAGCGTATGATTAAAACGATGAGTGGGCCCGGTGACGTTTTGCTTGACTCCAAAAGAGTTTATTAGGTCAGTAAACGCAAGTCCTAATGCATCATTTGTATTATCAACGTGAATATTAAAATCTCCGACAATTAGCGCTTTATCAACAGTAACCAATAGGTCTGAGAGGAAATCTGCAAATTCTTTTAGGAAATTTGTATATGGCCCTGGTGGTCTATACAGAGTAGCCAGAGCAAGAGATACGTTAGATTTCTTTTGCATATCTGACAGTTTAACATTAAGCATTAGTATTTCGAATGAGTTAAACCTGTATCCTGTCTTCTGAGTAACATTGAGAATATCACTATATATTGTTGCAACACCGCCGCCACGACCAGTCTGACGGGGCTCATGCTTATAATAGTAGCTTGGTGGAGTAGACTCATTTAGACCAATATAATCATTAGGTTTTAGCCATGTTTCAGTCAAGCAGAGTACATCAAACTATTATCTGTGATCATTTCATTTACAATAACTGCTTTGGGTGTGAGTGATCTAATGTTTAGGAGCCCAAACTTTAAAATGGTTTTTGTTCATTTATTTTAATTGTTTCTGGTTTTAATCAGATCAGATTTTTTCTAGATCCTGCATTAAATTTATATTTTGACCTCACTATTCGGGGAACAGACACAGTCTTTATAGATTGGACAGCACAAGTACTTCTATCATTTAAGCGGGTAGAACACAAGTCATCAGGGCAGTTATTTGAGATTTGACTTACTAGTCATATGGAGTGTAGCGTCCTGGAGTTGTTGTCCGACAGGAGTTCTGCTCCGACTCTTCTGGGGTGCAGGCCATCAGCGCGAAATAGCCTAGGACGCTCCCAGAAAAGATTCCAGTTATTAACAAAAAGCAGTTTCTGTTCTTTACACCATGACAATAACCATTCATTTAAAGCAAAAAGCCTACTGAACTTTTCGTGTCCTCGTCGATACGTGGGAAGCGGTCCTGACACGATGATCGTCGTCGCGGGCGATGTGCGGCGCACCGTCTCGATCAGGCTCCTGAAGTCCCTCTTCAGTGTCTCCGTCTGCCGCAGCTTGGTGTCGTTAGCCCCCGCGTGAAGCACGACCGCTCCGGGGCTCTCGTCACCCTTCAGGATCGCGGGTATCTGCGCAGAAACATCGAGAACACGAGCACCAGGGAAACAGTGTGTGCACTTTACCTTCAGCTAACGTAGCACGGACGTGCCGGACGATGGAGTCTCCGATGATCACAGCGTCGCGTTCCGTCTCGCGGAGGGGAGCGAAGCGGTTCCGGGTGGAGATCTCGAAGACCGGAGGCGGCGGAGGGGGAGAGGTCGTCGCCCGGGACCTGGCTCGCGTCTTCCGCTGCGGCTGCACCCAGGGTCCGTGGTGTCCCGGCGCCGGAGTGAAGGACATCTGGGAAGATCGCGTCCTGGGTGCACCGGGCCTGTGCAGAGAAACACACGGAGTAGAGGTGGTGGGAGAGTTAGCAGCGCGCTGTATACTTACCTCGGACTTGTGAGCGTCAGCCTGGGATGTTTCCAGCGCGGCTCTCCGTGCTCTCAGCTGGGTCTGCTTTGCCAGCAGGTCCCGGATCTGCTTCTCCACGGCCTCCAGCTCGACCTGCACCGAATGCATCTCGAACGTGTCCTCACCTGCACTCAAGGTAACACACATCCCCCATTAGCAGTAGAAAAAAAAAAAAAAAAAAAAAAAAAAAAAGGAAAACATTGATCAAACAATGGAAATGTGTGTGAATAGAGTAGTAGTGTAAGCGAGATTAGCGGCAACCACGCTGGCGATGCTAGCGGGCTATATGCTAATAGCGGACTCGGAAAGTCAAAAATAGAACTAGTGATAACAAGGCGCTCAGATTGTTTTTTGTTGTAGAATACGATAGGGGATATATTCACATGTTATAGAAATGGAAATGATGGTGTATAAAATTTATTTTAAGATAAAAAATAGATGATAAAGATTTAACTTGACGGAGCTCAAACTCAAACACACGGCAGCAACAAACAGGAAGTGACGTGGAGTTCATTACGCGTCCCACTCAGTTCACTATACTTCGAAGAATTCATGAAAACATCAATAAAAGCTGCCAAACAGCTACCCCAAGGCGTAACCATAAGTTGTTTGCATAATTGTGCTAAAGACTTTGCCAAAACGGAATCCATTTTTTTTCTTGTCCTGCTGATTATGACACGCTAAAGCCTCCATATACACATAAGACATGTGATGTTTTTCTAAATGGTAGAGTCAAAAAAAAATTGATTTCCCCCAAATGTCTACTTTTGAGAAGGGTTATGAGTGCATTTAGCACTCCATTGAGCCCTTATGCCCGCAACCACGGTGCCATGACTCCATCTAAAGGATAGTTATTTTTCCTCTTGTGTTAATGGACGCTTCCCCTCATTTGCAGTGATGGCCATATAGGCAAAAGGTCTTGCATCTTTCAGCAGTTGTACTATTTTGCAAACACACTCTGAAAAAAAAAGAAAAGGGAAAATAACAAAAGAAAAAAAAAAAAAAAAAAAAAAAAAAAAAAAAAAAAAAAAAAAAAAAAAAAAAAAAAAAAAAAAAAAAAAAAAAAAAAAAAAAAAAAAAAAAAAAAAAAAAAAAAAAAAAAAAAAAAAAAAAAAAAAAAAAAAAAAAAAAAAAAAAAAAAAAAAAAAAAAAAAAAAAAAAAAAAAAAAAAAAAAAAATAAAAAAAAAAAAAAAAAAAAAAAAAAAAAAAACAAGAATACAAGAGGGGCACTCAGAGCGGGCGTATATTGTACACAATGCGAGTATCAAACAAGTAGAGGCAAAGGCTGCTCCTAGAAATAGCTCATGTAAACAAGATGAGAGGAGACAAACTGACGACACTTCCCTGCTGTCTTTGCTGGTCTCCCAACCTACTTAGTCCAACAATCTGGCTTGATTTTTCTTCTTTCGTGGCCTGTTTAATTGGTGTTTCACTGTGGATGGCTTCTCTTCTGTTTGAAATTCTTTGTTGCAAAAGAAGACCTTTTGCAACATTGATACAGTGTCCTTGTCATCACAGTAAAGTGGTGAAAGGTAATATACTGTAAGAGTGTGGATGTTCAGAGCTTGTGTAAATTCAAGGCATCATCACAAGATCAATGGTGCTTGCCGTTGTTTTTCACACAGTGCACATCACTATGTTGACACATCTGTTCTGAGACCACAAAGGATAGCAATGCAAATGTAGCTTGAAGCCTTTTGGAGTGCTCTACTACCATATTATGCACTGCAAAAATGAAAAGATACTTAAAGCTCCATTTAGGGGCTTTTTCAGATTTGCACACTGGTGGAACTTCTAGGCACCTTATGACGGCTCAAATATTCTACTGTGCACTCAAGGAACTTTAATATATTTCCTCTATTTGTTTCAAAGCCTATCCCATATGATTTAGTGTTACTGGAGGAACTGTTGATCGTGTTTATAGAGTTCTTGCAGGAATTTATGGATTCCATTTTGCTCTTCATACCCCTATTCCATTAAAATGGTGCTGTTTAAACTATATCATAGTTTTAACAATACACTTTTATTTTAGATAGATAGGAGTTTACAAGACCTACAACATTTACATGAGTTACTTTTTCCAAGGACCAAATGTTATTTAATACATATATAATAAAGAGGAATTATCATAGTAATAAATTCAAATAGCAACTAGAGCACGGTGCAAAATATTTCATACATGTCGGTCAACTGAATGTGTCGAATCACTGCCATTGACGTTTCCAGTGTAGACAGTTTCACTGGCTACATTTTCGTGTATACAATAGTAGTCTGATTATTGCCCAAAATAATAAGGAATTACTCAGATTAAGATCTTCATGTCAATAGACCAGTGGTTCTCAACCTTTTTTACTCTAATGCCAGATACAATATTTAAGAACAAAGATTTAAAAAAATATTTTTTACTCACAATTTCTAACCCACAAAATATTTAAGAGCTTGGCATATCTAGAAAAAAAAGTAAATTCATTATAAAAAAAATGCCCATGCAATTGTATTTAATTAACATGACATTTTCAGGTCTAGAAACTTTAAGGCTTTTTCAAAACAGAAAACAAGAAATACTGCACCTTTGATTGTTTTGGTTCATTTTAAAATCATCTTGAGGCACCCTAGTGGGCCCTGGTCCCCTGGTTGAGAACCTCTGATATAGACAAACCTGGTCAGTCCAATTACATGCTAATTTTTACTTTGATAATCATAGGTGTGATCATTTCTACTGCAGTTTTATCATTCACTCATATTCAAACCCACAGCACAAATCGTTACATTTAAATGCAGCAGGTTTTTATTTGCCTACATCCAATGTAAACATTTTGGCAGTTCTCGAGTTGTCAGGAACATGACACATATGTCTCTCTTTACCATGTTTCCGACCCACATAAGTTTGAGTTCTGCCGTGAACCTCAAATGTGACCCTGGACCACAAAACCAGTCTTAAGTTGCAGGGGTATACTGTATTTGTAGCTAACAAATGATCAAAAATTCGCGTTTTTTTCTTTAATGCCAAAATTCATTAGGATATTAAAGATCATGTTCCATGAAGATATTTTGTACATTTCCAACTGTAAATATATCAAAACTTAATTTTTGATCAGTAATATGCATTGCTAAGGACTTCATTTGGACAACTTTAAAGGCTATTTTCTCAATATTTAAATTTTTGTTGCACACTCAGATTTTCAAATAGTTGTATGTCGACCAAATATTGTTCTATCCTAACATCAATGGAAAGCTTATTTATTCAGATGATGTATTTAAACCAATGTACCCTAATGACTGGTTTTGCGGTTCAGGGTCACAAATGGTTCTTCAAGTAGGCCTATCTTTTCAGTTTTACAGCATAATTCTGCAAGAGCTTCTAGATGATGTCTATAAATGTTGTTCTAGCCAGCAGTGACCTGAAACATAGCTTTGCCAAAATGCAAAAGCACTAAACTTCCTGCACAACTCGCTGCGATTACATAAAGGCAGGCACCAGCTGAGCTTATGTTCAGTGGTATCGTGCCCTGAAGTGACACCGCGCGCGCAAGGGGAGAATGGGAGGAGACGGCTGCGTAGGCTGGCCGGTGTTCGGTTTCACCAGCTCACACGTGACCGCAATGGCTGCTTGTCTGCTCTGTGCAGTGCATCATTCCTCCGCCGCCCAGCGAACGTAGGCTAGAGCAGTTTTCTCGCTTCGCTGAACTGTCGGTGTGGACATTTACCACCCGCCGAGGCGAAACTCCTCCGCGTTCCGCCGAACAGCTCACCGGCACAGAACAACCACATTCGGGAGAGAAATTAAAGCGTCTTGGGCTTCAACTTCCACCAACCAACACAGCGGTAGGAGGAGTCAACAGGTATTGGCGCTCTCTATTTAAGTGACAATACAATCGCTAGGCTGACAGGTAGTCGCATTGATAGCATCTTGACAGATGTGGAGCAGTGAATAGGCGCGTCTTTCGGCGCTCAGATGCGGTGTGCTACTTAACTGTAAAGCTGTCCGTTGAGTTTGATCGAAACCGCATACGGGGGTAATAATGAGCGGTCTGCGGCAGCTACGTAATCAAATGCGCTGTATTGTTCTCTCACCTGAATGAGCAATGTGTCATTGAGAGCTCTTGCAGCAGGTCTTTCATGCAAAGCGTCGCTACGCTGCACTAGCTGAGCGACTTGAATTTCGTCGTGCGTCGACTTTATTCAAGTAATTGATTCTTTCTGGCTTTTAAAAGTCTTATGCATGTAATGTGTTTGATAATAAAGGCATACATAACATGGTGAGCGCGATTTTCGTGTACAGTGCCCTGTTATTACAGTGAATTTAACTGGGTCACAAACAAAAGCAACAAATGCCTCTATGAAAGTAATTTCCTCCCTGCGTTAACTCGGCTGGAAATAGTTTAAGAGCATTTGGTTCGACCTGCAATATAAATATATGAATACTGAGCACAATATCAGGGCTCACTTGCCCGAAGCTGCAATTTAACCTCTTCTTAACTCACAGCCCCCTACCTCCTTTTGAACATTGACTATTGCACTATTCAAACTTTGAGAATTGTTATAATTTATGAATGCTTTTGAATACAGACCTAAGGTTAAAGAAAGTTTTTTTTTTTTTAAAGAAGACTAATCAGCAGATTATTGCAGAAGTGAAATCATTTTTTAAAAATGAAAGTAAAAAAGTTATAGAAGTTTAAATTTACTGTAAAGAAGATGTACTGTACTATTTTTATTTAATTTAATATAAAAATTTATATTACTAACAAAATGCGCATGACAGTCGCATTCGATTAATCGTGCAGCCCTATCGTGCGCCATATTGAACATTTTTTTCTATCGTTATCAAAGAAGGTGTACCGTCGATAAATATCGATACCGTTTTATCGCCCAAGTTGTGTTCCAAATTTTGAATTGATAAAAAAAAAATTAGAGGTTACTATGCAATTTTGTTTAGGTGTTATACCACAAACAGCCACCAGGTGCTACCCTAACCCCATTTAATTTTTTGATGCATTTTTCTGTGTCAAATGTATACATTTCTCTCTCAGTATTACTCCTATCGCAAAATACCAAATATGGAATCTTTAGACTCAGACCTTTCCGACGATATGTATTTTGTCAAGATTCAGGGACGCGGGAAGTAGGGGTGCTGCAGCACCCCCTGTTTTCACATGGTTGCAAATGCAATGCCAAGTTCCCCTTCAGGAACTCGAGCTGCGTCGAGTCGCTTTGGGAACGCCCTTGCGTGACCGCGTTCTGAAGCACTTGTCAAATCCGTCCAATGGAGCAGCGAGACGTCACGAGCGGGGTGACGTAAGCACCAGAAAGCATAAAAGCGCATCCGGCCGGGCGCCACCCAGCTTGTGCCCTTCAGTAGCGCTCTGTTTATGTGTCTGTTTATTTACTGTTGTCTGTCCGCACAAGTACTCATATATATATTTATATATATAAAACAATGAAAAGTCTATGGCGAGCGAACGGCATTACAAACGCTGTGTTTCTCCCTGCCCACGATATCTGGCGGCAGGGGATACACACGATGTGTGTGTCGTTTGTTAGGAGCAGAGCATGCACGGTCAGCTTCGAGCAGCTGATTGTCATCACTGCGAGCTCTCGCTGCGCATGCTCCGCTCTCGCCTGGCTGTGTTTGATGAGAGCGGCCAGGCTCGCGATCCCGCTGGCAGCGGTCCCGCTGTTGCCGAGGCACAGCGAGACTGTTGTCGGGGATTCGGGGTGTATTTTAGTCGTATGGATCCGAGACGGGCCGTCCTTGTTCCGTTCCTCGACGCCCCTAGAATCCGCGGCTTCGTCTCATCCGCGGGGGGGCTCGACGCTTCATCTATCTTTCTCCGAGGAGGTGGATGTGATGAGTGTTGAGACAGAGGAGACTGTGGACTCGCCACCACAGTCCCTCGCTTATGAGGTGTGATTCGTGATTATGGGGGTGTTTCGCGCCAAAAATAAAATATCGTTGGCCGGCCTAGAAACAGGACGCTCGTCCTAAAAATAATTAGACGAGCATGTTCTGCATCCAGATCACAGCCTTCACGACGGGGCCTTCCGTTTTTTTCCCGATCTCCATGCTGAGGTGTCAAGATCGTGGGCGAAACTGTACTTATCCCGTATTTACAGCCCCACAGTCTTGAATTATTCAAAGAACATCATGGGGCTGAATGATTAGGTATATGGGGCGATGCCAGTGGTGAAGCAGACACTTGCGAGCTATCTCTCCCCACCCTCAGCATCATCCCTGAAGGCCCCGAAACTTCCCACCAGGCCCGTTAGGCTTACACCGAGTCTGGTTGGGAAAGCTTATACGACGGTAGGTCAGGCTGGCGCATGTTTGCACACCATGGCGGGGTTACAAGCATACCAGGCTGACCTGCACAGGGGTGGGGCTGCTGAGCGAGCAGCAGCCCCAGTCATAAAGCTCCTGATATCGCCAGGTCTCAAAAAAGAGCGTTGAAAACCTACCCCTCCACAAAAGATCGGGGGTCGGCATGCTCTCAGGTTGGTGATCTGCGGACCGTTATTTGTCTAGAGGACCTCGGCGAAATGGTCCTACAATTGTCAGGTCCCTGAGGGCAGCCCACATGGCGAGGAAAGGATAACACCTCAGTAAACGGTGCCCAATCCTCCTCAGTGCCCTCACGTAGGTTCATTGATACCCCTGCCACCTCTGTGTTTCAGGGCTCAGTGAGCTCCGACGAGCGCAAATCCCAGCTGCCGCCTTGGCAACGGTACTGCCGGGGAGCTCGCCCCCTCAAGTGAGGGTGCTACAGCAGTCAGGTCGGTTGTTCCTTCAGTGCCCTCATGGAGGTTCATTTATACCCCTGCCAATTCGGCGCTTCAGGGCTCAGTGAGCTCCGACAAGCGAATTCCCAGCAACGGTACGGCACGGGAGAGCTCGCCCCCTCAATTGAAGGTGCTAACAGCAGTCGGGTCGGTTATTCCCTCAGTGCCCTCATGGAGGCTTATTGATACCCCTGCCACCCTCGTTGCTTCAGGGCTCAGTGAGCTCCGACTAGCGAAATTCCCAGCTGCCGCCTGGCAACAGTACGGCACGGGAGAGCTCGTTCCCTCAAGTGAGGGTGCTACAGCAGTAAGGTCGGTCGTTCCCTGCCGGTCATTTGCTTCAGGGCACCGAACTGGCTCCTCGAATAACAACAGAGGCCAGCCTCTAGAGAGTCTGGTTCCCTTAGTAGATTTTCTGGTTGCGTGGAAACTTCTACCAAATATCTCCAAAATGGGTCCTGCAGATTGTAGAGAAGGTTACAGGATCCAGTTCGGTTCTTGTCCGCCTCGTTTCAATGGGGTCATCCCCACACTAGTGGGCCCCGAGTAGGCTCTGTTAATGGAACAAGAAGTAGATACTCTCTTGAGGAAGGGGGCATAGAACGTGTTCCTCCTCTCTCTCGAGAGTGTCTGGGTTCTACAGCCGTTACTTCACCGTTCCGAAGAAGGATGGGGGGGGTGCGACCTCGGTGCCTCAGGGCTCAGTGAGCTCAGACGAGTGAAATTCCCAGCTGCCGCCTGGCAACGGTACGGCACAGGAGAGCTCGCCCTTTCAAGTGAGGGTGCTACAGCAGTCAGTTCGGTTGTTCCTTCAGTGCCCTCATGGTGGTTCATTGATATCCCTGCCACCTCGGTGCTTCAGGGCTCAGTGAGCTCCGACGATCGAAATTCCCAGCTGCCGCCCGGCAAAGGTACAGCACGGGAGAGCAAGCCCCCTCAAGTGAGGGTGCTACAGCAATCAAGTCTTCATCAAGCTTCAAGGGCACCGAACTAAGCTCCTCTAATTAATACCAGACCCACCTCGGGGGAGAGGGCTGTTCCCTTAGTAGATTTTCTGGTAGCGTGGAAACTTCTAGCAAATATCTCAAAATGGGTCTTGCAGATTGTAGAGTAAGGTTACAGAATCTAGTTCGGTTCTCATCCGCCTCGTTTCAACTGGGTCATTCCCACTCTGTTGGGCCCCGAGCAGGCTCTGGTAATGTAACAAGAAGTAGATACTCTCTTGAGGAAGGGGGCCATAGAACGTGTTCCTCCTCTCTCGAGAGCATCTTGGTTCTACAGCCGTTACTTCATCGTTTCCGAAGAAGGATGGGGGGGTTGCGTTGGATCTTAGATCTCCGTCTTCTGAACCGCCCTATCAACGCTTCGGTTCAAGATGCCACTATCATCAGATAGTATCTCCTATCCATTCCGCGGACTGTTTGATTCTATAGATCCTCAGACGAAAAAAAAAACCACTTATTTCCATGTTTCCATCCTCCTTCAACACTGGAAGTTCCTGAGGTTTGTTTTCGGGGGCGAAGCATACCAATATAGTGTTCTTCCCTTCGGCCTGTTACTCTCCCCCCGCACTTTCACAAAGTGTGTGGAAGCTGCTCTGGCTCCACTGCGACTCCAGTGCATCCGCATACTCATTATATCGATCGAGTTGTTACACTAGCTCAATCGATCAATGGCGGCTCCATCCGGATGTCGTCCTCGCCCATAGCTACGAGAGAGCTGGGTTTTAGACTAAATGCCAAAAGATGTTCTTTTCTCCACTAGCAGAGAACCACTTATTTAGCGTGGTGTGGGACTCAACCTCGATGCAGGCATGTTTGTCTCCTGCTTGGATTGAGTCGATCCTCACTGCAGTCGTGAGAGTAAGAGAAGGCCTGTCATTCACTGTCAAGCAGTTAAAAAATTGCTGGGTCTGATGGCAGCTGCTTCCAACGTGATACCTTTTGGCCTGCTTTACATGAGACCCTTGCAGTGGTGGCTTAGAACCAAAGGATTTTCCCCGAGGGGAATCTGTTTTGCATGATCAAGGTCACGCGGCGATGCTGATGTGCCTTAGACATGTGGAAGAACGTTGGTTCCTGGTTCAAGGCCCGACGTTAGGGGCTCCTTGTTGTTGCGTAAGGCTAATGACGGATGCCTCTCTCACGGGCTGGGGAGCGTTCATGAGTGGCCGCTCTGCCCAGGTCTTTGGGAAGGCCATCATCTCTTTTGGCATATCAACTGCCGGGGAATGCTGGCCGTCTTTCGAGCTCTGACACACTTCCTTCCAAACCTAAGGGGAAATCATGTGCTTGACCGCACAGACAACACATCGGTGGTCTACTACATCAATCGCGGAGTTATGGAGCTGTGGGCATGGCCCCTGAGAGGGCACAGCTCCTAGCATCTGGTCTCTCAACTGAGGTTGTGGAGACCATCCTCCAATCCCGAACTCCCTCCACGAGGAGATTGTACGCCTTGAAGTGGAAACTTTTCACTTTATGGTGCGGACAGCGACTGCATGACCCAGTCAACTGCCCAATTGGTACAGTTCTGGAGTTTCTGCCGGAGCGATTCTCCGCAGGTTTATCTCCCTCCACTCTGAAGGTATACGTGGCGGCCTTAGCTGCTTACCACGCCCTTCTGGGTGGTCAATCATTGGGAAGACACCCACTTGCCACGCGTTTCCTCCGTGGCACCCTGAGGCTGAGGCCGGTACAGCTCACTAAGGTGCTCTCATGGGACCTGGCTGTGGTTCTGGGGGGCTTATGCAATGCCCCCTTTGAACGCATAGAAGAAGTTCCAGTCAAGTTTCTCACGCTCAAGTCTATTTTTCTCCTCGCTATTTCCTCACTAAAAGGATCTGGGATCTTCAGGCACTCTCTGTTTCGTGCCTTGAGTTTGCTCCAGGCATGGTTAGGGCATTCGTTTACCCGAGGGTCGGGTATGTCCCTAAAGTGCCCGCTTTTTCACCAGGGCCCATAGTACTTCAGGAATTCTGTCCTCCTCCATTCCAGAAAGTAGTCCAAGAAAGGCTTAATCTGCTCTGTCTAGTTCGAGCACTGGACGCTTACGCACACTGAGTTGCCCCGTCGCGTAAGGCAGATCAGTTTTTTTTGTTTGTTTTGGTCTGCCAAAGAAGTGATTTCTGGCGACCAAGCAGACTATGGGTAGGTGGTTGTCGAGGCCATCTCACTAGCCTACGATTCCTCTGGCCTCCCGTCACCTATGGGGTCAGAGCGCACTGGACCAGGAGTATGGTGGCCTCCAAGGCTTTCAGCTTGGTGTGGCCTTGCAGGACATTTGTGCTGTGGCGGGCTGGTCCTCTCCACACACTTTTGTCCGCCTTTACAACCTAGACCTGGCATCTACCCGAGGTTCCCAAGTTCTCTCTTCATGATGTGCTTATAGGATACACACACAGGCAGGGACTTGTTAGTATGGCGCAGTGGGTATTCTCATTCCCAATGCGACTCGACGCAGCTCGAGTTCCTGAAGGGGAAACGTCTCTAGTTACGTACGTAACCATGGTCCCGACCGGGAACAGACCTGTCGTTCTCTTTTGCCATACTCCCTGTCCTCCCTGCAGGCGCTACTCAGCGAAGCTGGTGTGCGCCCGGCCGGAGTCCACTTTTCTTATGCTTTCTGGTGCTTACGTCACCCTGTTCGTGACGTCTCGCTGCTCCATTGGATTGATTTTGCTTCAGAACGCGGTCACGCAAGGGCATTCCTAAAGCGACTCGACGCAGCGTCTCGTTTCCTCGGGGAACCATGGTTACATACGTAACCTAGAGACCCGTTTGTTCCATTAAGTTTATTCATTTTTAGCATTTAATAATTTATTTGTAGTGATCTCTGAAATGTAAATTGTAAGTGTGTTATAATAAACCCATGTTTATCTTTAGAAACATGATTAATTTTACTTGTGATGCTTTCTATATAGGATGATTAGCCTAATCCTCATGAACAAGTGACGCTAGCACGTGGTATCAGACATGAACTATACAGAATACGAACAAGATTAACTTCAATACAAGGAGATGATGGCGCAAAAGCGAATTTCAGATTTATCTAAATGCCCATCCCAGCAAAAACTTTACAAAATAGGCATCCAACACCAGCCCCAGCACGAATACCGACGTAAGTGAACCAGCTCCAACCCCCAACACGGACACCACAGCACCCCACTCCGAAAACATGTCTTCTCTCCGCGCCCCCGTCAAGATTTCTAAAACGTTGTTTTATTCAAAAAGCCTGTAATACTTTTGTAATTGACACCCTGCACTACTGGGGAGAGCCCCTAAAAGATTGTTAAGCTCTATCTATGGTAACGCAATTCCGATTTCCAAACGGTTTTCCACAGGTTAATTTTGAGATTTGTAAGCTTTCAAATATAATAATATATAAATGATGATTATAATATAATATTATATGATGATAATTAATATATGGATGATTACTAAAACCTGTTGATAGAAAAAAGGAAATGGGACATTAGACTTTTTGTGACGAAGATCAGAAATCCTGTTACGATGTAGATTTTTGAGGTGCACTCTTGTCATAAATTAATCTATTACTGCTCCTACATAATTTTTAACAACAAACAGTGGGAAACTATCTATTTAGGAGTCTTAGACCTTTCCAACGATATAAAATTTGTCATGATTCGATTAGGATTTAATTGTAATATATTGAAGAAAACTTAGGCATCCTGCTAGTGGGACGGTGACAGTTAAGGGGTTAAAGGGATAGCTCCCCCAAAATTCAAATGAGTACAGTAATGAAAATATGCTCATTGACATGTTGTTTGAAAGCTGTATTACTTTCTTTCCTCTGTGAAACACAAAGAGAGATGTTAGGCAGAATATAAGGGACTTTCATTACAGTGAGAGTGAATGGGGACTGAGATTGTCAAGCTGTCTAATATCTCTTATGTTCTTCGGAAGGAAAAAAGTAATTTAGAACAACATGAGAAGGGAATAAATGATGACGGAAATTTAATTTTGGAGTGTACGCCTACTATCCGTTTAACTGCAATAGTAAGAGGATGAAATGAGTCACACTTATGATGCATTGAAACTATACAGCATATGGTGTAAAAAGCGAGGTGTTTTGGGTTAGTTCTGTTTTCACAGTTAAATGGGAAGTTCCTCAACCATCTGTCTGCAATAGAAAGAGGAATGGGTACGATATTCGCTTCCTCTAAGCGCTGCCACTTTCATGCCTGTCGTCTGCAGAGGCATATGCCACAAAGCTTGACATTTTGATTTTTCCACTCATGAAAGCATGTGCATGCTCACTGTATCACCTCCTGCTGTGTTTGTCTCAAACCTTCCATCAGGGCTCTCTAATGTTCTCTGTCGTTCCAAAATAGCAGGGAGGGGTGCTGTCTAATGTCCAAGTCCTTGCCATTTTTTTTTCAAAAATCTGATTTTTAACAGACTTCATTTTCACACCAGTGGATATGACTAGTTGACATGCCTCTCTCTATTTTTCTACCCCCTCTCTCTCCAGTGAATGGATTTTAGCATACTCTCTCATTAATCATTTCAAATTGTCCACAGTATTGTAAATTGATGGAACTGATGATTAAATATTTTTGGATCCCTGTCTTTAAAGGCTTAATTCACCCAAAAATTCTGTCATTATTTACTCACCCTCTTGCTGGTCCAAACACGTAAGGACTTTTGTTCAATTTTGGAACACAAATAAAGATTGTTCATCCATCTGACGTCTATGTAATCATCATTTTCAAGCTACGAATAGACATTGCAAAAGAAATCCATATGAATCAAGTTGTTTAATCCAAGTTTTCTGCAGAGATATAATTGCTTATGACAAACAGATTTTCTTTAAGAATTTTATTCACATACACTTTAGGAAAGTTCAGTAAAAATAGACCCCAATGTAACATAATGGAATTTTCTGTATTGATTTTTAACAGGTTTTTCTCTGATTTGAATTATGCATTGCATTGTTCTGTGTTTTAAAGTAAAAAAAAACATCCATAAACTTATGATAATAGAGCTTCTATTTACCATATTTGTTGTGCTCTATCGATGTACATTTATCATTGTTTTTTTTGTAGATTGACAAGTCTTTTCATGAAAAGAAGGATTCTGAGTTGCCGGTCAAACTTCATTATAATGATCCATGTCGGCAAATAAACAATGAGAGATGCTGTTGGGTGTCAGATTTGCATAGACAAACACATTTTGATGTTTACAATGAAAGAGTGAGCTTTTTTTCTACAGAAGCTCTTAATATAGTCAACCAGTGCAAACCCATAAAACTGATTTATACAAACTTTTCTTGAGACTCAAACCTTTCTTGAAATGTGATATTTCATTGTTAATATTATTCATTACTAAAATGTTCTCAAGTGCTTTTTTTCCCCACATACTCATAATGAAAACATGCATCTGCGAATAAATGACTTTGACCTCCATAATCGTAAAGAAAATAAGGATTTCATATGACAGAAGAAACTGAAATCTTGCTGTGAACACCACATATACAGCACTGAGTAAGATGGTTCAAAACTGGAATGATAAGCTGACAGTAGTTTACTAGAATCTTTTTATTCTTCATTTTTTCTGTAGTTTTTCAAACAAAATTTCTAGAAGTAGTCCAGATGATGTTTACCTCTGCCCACTGTTCGACTATAAACAACATACCACAGTCCTTTGACATATTTCTCACTTTGTCTTCTTTCTGGTCACACATTTTCATCTTTATGGGACTCATTCAGGTCACTCACCCTGCTCAGAGAACTGGCAGACCTCCTTCTCTTGTTCCCAGTTCATTACGATGTGGTGGAGAAAGTGAGAATGGGATTTGTGACCTAAAGTAGATTTTTACTAGGGTTGCAGGGATTGTCATGTAAGGACGATAAAAATTGCTGACCTTTCTTGAAATGGGATATTTTCACTTCTCTTTTTTTCATAGTCTACCTGACTTTCACTGTCTGTTTGGTAAACAGACAACCTGTCCTCTAGCACCCTGCCAGTGGCGTTGTCTCTATTTTTACTCGGATGTGTATTCTTTACATGTGTTCTTTTGTTGGTGTGGACTGTGACTAGATTCAGCATTTCTGCCTCAGCCCAAGTTTCTAGGTTGCGGCTCCTGTTTTTCAGTTCTCCTTCAAGTAACTTTTCCATCTACCCACCTCATTTACATTTAGTCATAGACAAGTTTATTTAAAGCGACTTACAATTAAGAAACCACAAGCTTTTTATCATACAAGAACCAATAGTTTTCATAGTACTGTTATGATACCCTACGTAAATACACTGAACAAAATTATAAACGCAACACTTTTGTTTTTGCCCCCATTTTTCATGAGCTGAACTCAAAGATCTAAGACTTTTTCTATGTACACAAAAGGCCTATTTCTCTCAAATATTGTTCACAAATCTGTCTAAATCTGTGTTAGTGAGCACTTCTCCTTTGCCAAGATAATCCAACCACCTCACAGGTGTGACATATCAAGATACTGATTAGACAGCATGATTATTGCACAGGTGTGCATTAGGCTGGCCACAATAAAAGGCCACACTAAAATGTGCAGTTTTACTGTATTGGGGGATCCCGGGGGGTCCGAACCACCATTTGCCTCATGCAGTACAACACAAATCTCCTTCGCATAGAGTTGATCAGGTTGTTGATTTTGGCCTGTGGAATGTTGGTCCACTCCTTTTCAATGGCTGTGTGAAGTTGCTGGATTTTGGCAGGAACTGGAACACGCTGTCGAATACACTGATGCAGAGCATCCCAAACATGCTCAATGGATGACACGTCCGGTGAGTATGCTGGCCATGCAAGAACTGGGATGTTTTCAGCTTCCAGGAATTGTGTACAGATCCTTGCAACATGGGGCCATGCATTATCATGCTGCAACATGAGGTGATGGTCGTGGATGAATGGCACAACAATGGGCCTCAGGATCTCATCACTGTATCTCTGTGCATTCAAAATGCCATCATATAAAATGCACCTGTGTTCGTTGTCCAAAACATACGCCTGCCCATACCATAACCCCACAGCCACCAAGGGCCACTTGATCCACAACGTTGACATCAGCAAACCGTTCACCCACACGACGCCATACAGGCTGTCTGCCATCTGCCCTGTACAGTAAAAACCGGGATTCATCCATGAAGAGAAAACACCTCTCCAAAGTGCCAGACACCATAGAATGTGAGCATTTGCCCACTCAAGTCAGTTACGACGACGAACTGCAGTCAGGTCGAGACCCCAATGAGGACGACGAGCATGCAGATGAGCTTTCCTGAGACAGTTTCTGACAGTTTGTGCAGAAATTTGGTTATGCAAAACCGATTGTTGCGACATCTGTGGCATTGTGCTGTGTGATACAACTGCACATTTTAGAGTGGCCTTTTATTGTGGCCAGCCTAAGGCACACCTGTGCAATAATCATGCTGTCTAATCAACATCTTGATATGCCACACCTGTGAGGTGGATGGATTATCTCGGCAAAGGAGAAGTGCACACTAACACAGATTTAGACAGATTTATAAACAATATTTGAGAGAAATAGGCCTTATGTATACATAGAAAAAGTCTTAGATCTTTGAGAAAATGGGGGCAAAAACAAAAGTGTTGCGTTTATAATTTTGTTCAGTGTAAATTAGCTGACTTGTGTTGCAGAGTTTTCCTATTGCCTTAGTATAAGTCCTCCGTCATAGCATGTTTCGAAAGTAGGAGTGAATCGTGATATACAACTAGTTTTAGATTTTGTTTCTTTGCTTTTAATTATTTTATCTGCAAAGTTGTAATTAGCTAGTTAGCTTTAGCTGTTAGCATGGTCAAATCCTTTAAACCCAGCTCATAAACATGCAGATGAGCTGTTTATCTGAGCTTTTTGTGCCCTAAACGTGTTTTCAAATTAAAAATAGTAAAAAAAAAAAAAACTAAAATTTGCGGAAATGTCTCCAAGAGAAGCAGGTGAATAATGTTTTTTTTTTTTTTTTTCAATTGTCCACATGTCCTTCTTTATTGTATCCTGGTAAAGATGTTATGTCTGCCCATCCATTTGTATATTTGAAAGAAAAGGCCACCCAGGCTTTGCTCACATGTTGACAATGTTACTAAAACATCCCCAGACAAAGACAAGACATTGATGACTAAACCTTCAGAAAGAGAAGCAGGAAGTAGGTGTGTTTATTTCCTGTCAGTCACGATTTCCTTTGTAAAACATGCTTTTCAGCTAGGCAACATATCTTTGTTTTGAACACATTGCCTGATGAGTGGCATCACATGCAGCCTTGGGCAATGCAATCCAAGGACACGTTCGCTTCTAATGACCGGAACAATTTCACGAGAAACATGCACTCATAGTCCGTGACACAGTCGCTTTGTTTTTTTACTTGAGATATATACCAAAACTTGGCATTTACGACATATAAATGGAATAGGATCGGACGTTTTCCTTTTAGGCATGTCTCTGATGTAGGAATAGTGAGTATGTCGTAGCGGACGGGGAAGCGAGTGACTCTTGCTCATGGGCTGTGCAGCGGGTGACAGATGGGTGGAGGTAAATTAAACAAGCTGCTCTGGCCTTCTCTCCTCACTTTGACAGTGTGCCAGCCGCGGCGCCGGGTCTCTGTCATTATTTAACGGCCGGCGTTAATGGGCTCTGTCTGCCTGGTTGCCCCCCTGGCTGCCGGGAGAAAGAGAATGAAATTTGAAGTGAAGAGGTGGGCAGGGTTGCGTACTTGACCATGCAGTGTGTGAGCATGAGACAGTGTTTTCTTGTTTCCTCTCAGAACGTGATGGTTTCTACTAGGTCTGTCAGTCGATTACAATTTTTAATCAAATTAATCACAGGATGTGTTGAATAATTAATTTAATTAATCGCAAACTAAATTTGGCTGTGCAAATGCTCCCAAAAGATCATTTAAACCTATTATTGTGTTAAATGTTTAGGCTACAATGGCCTAACATAAAGTATGGACATAAAAGAAGATAATTCGAGAAACATCTCAGTATGTTTTGTTCATGCAATGAAAGTCACTAGTGACCTAAACTGCTTAGTTGCCAAAAGTATTCAAAATACCTTCTTTTATGTTGTGCAAAAGAAAGTAAGTAATTCAGGTTTGAAACAACATGAGGGTGAGGTGATGACACAATTTTCTTTTTTGGTTGAACAATTTCTTTAACGTGTATTTTTTTTTAAATAAATGATTATACTCTAAAGAAGAAACTACAACTACCAGCAGGGATGGCGGGTAAATGTCTTTATGAGTCGAATCGTTTAAACGGTTGATTCATTCAGGAATTCAGTAAATGGCTCTCAATCATTGGTTCACACGATTCGTTCAAAATGCGGATTCATTCAGAAACTAAACACAGCTGTGTTGCTCGGAGATGCAAAAGAGTTCTACTTGTGGCTTTAAAGGTAATATTTTTGTTGGCAAAAACAGACAATATTGTTTAAAATATAACACAATATAAACTTCTTGTTTACTGAACTGTTGTATAAAATCACATTTGCACTAGTGTTCTTCATGACAAAAACAGCACTCGTGTGATATTGCTCTCGCTGCTGTGGGATATCGCTTTTTTATTTCATATGATATACTGTAAAAAAAAAAAAAATATGAGACAAAAACTCATACAGGGGCATTACTTTTGCCCCAATATCTTAATTTTTTAGGGCATAACTGCATTTATGGAGTTGTTGTCCTGCATCATATTTGTCAACAGTTAAAGAGATAGTTCACCCAAAAACAGAAAATGCGGGTCATTAAATTTGTAGCCGGTTCAATGTGGATATGTGATGAGTTCTTCCGGTCCGTCATCACGTTTCTAGTAGTTGCGACAGTCAGTTCTACGAACTTTTAACACTTGCTAACAAATACAGCTGTTCCCGCACCACCAGCTGCAACAGTTGAGGAAAAGGGACCCCTTTAACCAACAGTGTCGCCGTCCACCGAAAGTTGTTTAAGCGACTAACCGGTATTGCGGTATTTTAAAATCATCTATCATAACAAAAATAAAAACGTATTATTCGGTTATGGACCCGGAAACCGCCCAGCACTAGTGAACCATGATGTCACATGGATTATTTTACAGATCTCCTTGCTACGTTTCTGGACGTTGATCGTGGTAGTACCCTTGCTGTCTATGGGAGTGTCAGAGAGCTCAGAATGCATAAACATTTTTTTAATATGTGTTCCGAAGATGAACGGAGGTCTTACGGGTTTTTTTGGAATGACATGAGGGTGAGTAATTAATGACAGAATTTTCATTTTTGGGTGAACTAACCCTTTAACTATATGAAATGTAAGATGATGTACTGATCTGTGGGTGGGGCCAGTGTGTTAACTGTGTTAAAATATTTTAATTGCGTTATTTTTTCATAACTAATTAATTAAGTTAATGCGTTAAACTGACAGCCCTAGTTTCTATGCTAGTAGCTTGTGGTAATTTAGGTTCCTCTCAAGTCTTGCATGGACTGCTGTCACATGAAGTCACCACAGCTTTGCTTCACCCATTGTTTCTTGCCATCAGTGGCATATTTATCTCAGTCACCCTTAAGCAGTTTTGGTGCAGGGAATGGAAAAACATCTGGATTAGCTCTGTAAACCCCAATAGCACGAAGGGGGAAAGTCATATCCACATCCAGTGCACAGTTAAATGGTGCTTTGTTAGGGCAATTTTCAGTTAAATGTTCTCACTCTGAAGCGCCGAGCACTGTTTGTGAGGTTTTCAGGGTGATGGACATTACTTGTATGTTCATATTTGTCACTTCAATTTAAATCGCATTATGTTCATACACATAGCAGTAGGGCTGGGCGATATGGCCAAAAAAATATCACAATAAACTTTTTCATATCAGTCGATATTGATAATTATCATGATACATTTTTGTATGGTGAAATCTAATTATTTTAAATGTTTGAGTTATATTAAGATTATCCACTGGTCTTCTATAGTGGCATAAATTTAGATAATGATAACCACAGTTATGGCATCTCAATACTATGGTAAAAATTTATATATATTGTTTATAGGTATTTGTATGAAAAACAGTAGTCTAAATACATTTAGTAGGACTATAAATGCACAAACACTATAGCTTAATCATAAAAAATACAGTAATTATATTCCCTTACTCCTTTAATGCATTAAATTCATGTCTACATTAATAAGATCATAACATTTCTTATGATTGTCCCATATTTCTGCCACAATACCATGGTGCAGTTAGTGTTACTACAGTAAATCCATGGTAAATTATGGTGATTTGTAAATTGGATAAATGGTCCATGTGCCGTGGTTCAAATGAGTTGCGCTGTTTCTTTCCCCTTTTGGCGCATAACCATTATATTGAGCATTTATCGAACATATTGCTATCATCTGCACTAATCGAGGAAAATTATATTGCGATAATTATCGTTATCGTTTTATCTCCCAGCCCTACATAGAAGCAAAATTCATGTTTATAACAGTAAAGGTTGTTGACATTTTGAGTGTGTTGTAAACTTGCTAAAGATCTCGCCTTGTGGTGTTTTGTAAAATGCACAAGAAAAAAAAATGCAAATATAAGAATGAAAAAGGCAGGTAAATGGCCATTTTAGGATTACCACTCCTGCTCGGACATTGTTGCATGCAACTATCATTAGTGTTTTTTCTTAGTTCCATGTGCACATCCTATTAAAATTTTCGCATTATTTCCTAGGGCACAAGAAGATCTTTAGAGAAAGGTGAAAGGTGCATTTTTCTGTTTGAAACCAGCATGATCCCGATGTGACTTGCAAGTTTTTGCATACTTAGGAGATAGAGAGAACAATGACGTCCTAATCCAAACTGCATTTCCTTTTATTCGCTGCAGCCCTCTAGTAATGGAGGGAGAGTTGGAGTAATGGATAAAATGATATGATATGATGAACTTGACAGGTTCAATAAATGGAAACAATTCATGTAAAGTGAACACACTTATGAATAGTTTATGTGATTTTCTAAGTGCTCTGTCTGTCTGTGTGCATGACCAAATGAGGGTGAGTTAAAAATTTCACGCTGGAGGTGGACCTTCAGTATACAATTACTCAAAGACCCACCACACTTAAAATTTACTAAATGATTTGACAGCTAATATGTATTCCAGACCTCGGGCTGCGGCTGCAAGCACCTTTTCCAGGCTTAAAATCCTCTAGTTGAAAGAAAAATGAGAGAAAAGCAGTTAACCTTTAAAATACACTTCACATTTAGATGTTTCATGTGTCCTGGATGTTTTTTTTATTGGCTTATGTTTCTCTGCAGGGAGACGGTATAACAAAAATAATGGTTAGTGACAAATAAGTGTCCAGAATAAGGACAGGGGAAAATGTCTGTTTAAAAGACTTTTTGTATTCATGTTGGTTTCATGGTTTAAAAAAAAAAATTATACTGTTTTTAAGAGAAAAGGTTTAAATGATTGACTTTAAAAATATCCTGTGGTGTAACCAACTAAAAGACATCTTAATTACATGTGAGTGTACACATCTGAATAATTTTCAAAAATGTTTTAAAAAAATATTTATTTCAAGTAAAATATAAATTTAAAAATATATTTTTTACAAATATGATGTAGTATTAATTCATAAAATCAAGTTTATGGGGGTTACATGACATGAAATTTACAGTTGAAGGCATTATAATGTATGCATGAATAACATTTATAATGTATTTTGTAATAAATTATTAGACCCAGACATAAAAAAGTCATAAAAATTCGATTTGCTAGAACTTTGACCAGAAGAAATCTTACATACAAAGACACTGTGACAGAAAATATGCTTGAGAAAATGCAAATCATTGTTGTGTTAAGAAATGTTAGTGTTGTTGTATTAGTCCACAGTACAAACCGACTGTGTGGCCTGTGTTCAGAGGTGGAAAAAGTTGGAAAATCTGTTGGGACATGTCAGACAGAGCCACTGATCTTTGGAGGTGCATGACAGTGGGCCTCTTGACGTCTCCCCCGTGAGTCTTTGAACCTCCTCGCGTCATGACACAACAGTTCAAAGGCTCCTCTCCTTGCTCAATGTGCTCGTAAAAACCCAGATAGCGTGTGTAAATCTGGAGCAGAAGTGTCGCTGCGCTGGTTCCCTCTCTCTTGATTTATAGCCCCCAGTGCACCATGGACACTAGTTCTAACCCAGCCATGGCAGACTGCCCCCATAATGGCCAGCATGTAAAAATGCTTTTAGCTTTGTACATCCTGTGCATTCCTCTACTGCAGTTCTTCAAACTTCATAGGGGCTTGTTTTTTTGGGTTTCACATTGCCAGAAACTACCGAAGCTCAGAGATCCATGAGTAGTGAGGCACAGGAATATTGTTTAGCTAGACAAGAGACTACATGTTACACACTCGCTTAGAAAACACATGATCATGCTACAGTTAATGCTGTTTTGTTAATACAGTATGATGACTAAAAAGTGATTTGGGAGATTTTGCTGTGAATCCATGGGATATGATAAAAAAGAGAAAGTTTCCAAAAGGGTTCCTAAAAGATAATTTCAGTGAACAGTTACATTACAGGCACATTACAAAGAACCTTTTGTGCAATGGATTGGTTCCATAGATGGTAAAGGTTCTTCATGGAGCCATAGATGTCAGCAAAGAACTTTTATTTTTAAGAGTATATGCAAGTGGAAACTGGAAACCTAATTTAACCACCATTCTGAAGTCTAAATGTTGTGATTGGCAGATGTATCAAAGAGTTTGGTTGAAGTGAAACAGATCCATGAAGAGACTTCTGCAGGTCCATTTTCCAAGTCTATGTCTTACTATACTATACTATATCTATTGATTTAATGAAATTAATATAAAAGGGTTTAAATATTAATAGTTCACCCAGAAATGAAAACTGTCTTTACTCACCCTCATCATGTTATTCCAAATTTGCATGACTTGCGGTTTACTGTGGAACACAAAAGGAGATATTTTGAAGAATGTTGGTAACCAAACAGCTTCGGTTCCCATTGACTTCTATTCTCTTTTTTTGTCCATACAGTGCAAGCTGATGGGAACAGAAACTTTTTGGATTTACTTACTTATTTTTTCCCAACTGGACTCATTTGATATCCCTGTGGAGCATTTCAAAGTACACTTTTGATCACTGTTGTGTTTTGTTGTCTGCTTTAGAAATGTTTGATCTTGCACAACAAATACAAGCCCAGTCGAGTTACTAGTCCCGTGAGGATGTTACTTTGTATAGTTAGCCGGACTTGATAAACCTCTTCAAATAATGCTAGACTCCCCAGACAATCGATTCAGCTCTGTATGATCCTTTTAAAAGGGATGAGTATGGTTGATCTGAGGGACATGTTCTCATGAGGACGAGACTGAGCAGGTGGCTGAGCAAGTGGCTGGTATGACAGACGTGTCCTATGATGTGATGTATGATTCCTCTATTCTCCCCTACACTAGTGTGGCCTCAGACAGTCTGTAGACCTTGAAAAGAGAAGCCATTTGGTGGATTATCATGACAATGGAGCAGACCTTCCTGATGGGGACGAGAATGGAGCCAAAATGAGCTATGAGAGCAATTCTTCTAACTTGGGCTGTTTCTGTGCACTCACTGTTGTGATCATTATGTCCTGTTGTCTGGTCTTGATGTCTTGGAAACTGTATTGAATAAAGCAAAAGGAAGTGCTTTGCTTGATTGTGTGCTTGGTTTAAAAAAAAAAGTAATGGGTTGTTTGTTATTCAGTCATGCTGGAGCTGATGGATTCAGTGAAGAAAACACTGTGATGTTGATCAATGAAGCGAAGGCTGAACTAGACTATTTCAGTCCACAGTTTAAAGACAACAGCTGCTTTAAAGGAATGTTCCTGGTTCACTACAAGTTAAGCTCTCTTGACAACATCTGTGGCATGCTGTCATTTACCACAGAAAATCATTTAGATTCATCCATCAGTTTGTACAAACAAGCAGTACTACGCTTACAATGAAAATCAAAGTCGAAGTATATCCTATTTAAACAAAAATGTGCAGCTCTTTGTAAGAGCACTTTGCAAGGTTATTTTACTTATATTTTTATGTAATGTTTTTATTTAATTGTTTTTGTTTAAATAATCTGTTGGCAGCCATATGCATCATGTGAATGTTAAACGGATTACTTTCAAAACTGTGTGTATTTTTTAGGTTTATTCTGGTGCAGTGCCTTGTAACATAGAGTTCCCTTATATGTGTTTCTCTAATTAAAAATTTTATCCGTTTGCAAAAACTGAGAAACGTCTAAACTGTTTTCTGTGGTAAACAACAGCATGTTACAGTTCTTTAGAACAGTTTTGCATTTATTGAACCAGGCAAATGTCAGTTGTGATGCAAAACAGTTGAATTTTAAGCACATCCATAATTAAAATATAGGCTAAACAGTAGTCAAGGATGAACCTTCTTATTGGGATATTAATCTAGATGAAGAATGTAATGTGAAGTAGTCACTTAAATTCAGGAAGACCGGTCAGACTGACCATTAGTTTCCAGACATGGTAAAAAAAAAAATGACTCAAAGGAACAAAGTTCCCCTGAGTGGAGTAGAGGTTGGATGGGGTCCTCGCGTGAGGTTTGCTGATACCAGAGACACAGGATATCCTGTGGAGCAGGCTCTGGAATAGGAAGTGCCGCCACGCCACTGGCACCAGCGGAGGAAGCAGCTCTGAGGAGACGCCTGGGATCTTGGCAATCATTTTAGAGGTGTTAAGTACGCCAATGGCTTCTGTTTTAACAGAGACTTCCCATTTTTGGTGACAGTGAGTCGGCTTTCCTCTGGATGATCTTTTCCTCACATTTCATATTTGTGCATGTGCTTGTGTATGAGTGATTTAATTCATCTGCAAGTTATTTATCTTGACCTAAAGACATGTTTGATTCATTTATTGATCGGTTGGTTTTTAAAAGGAGTGGATCAGTTGCATGACTGTGATTTTGTATGTGTTATGTTTGGCTTTTTAGACTTTTCCTGAACTGGACAAAGAAGTCAACCATAACTCCACTGCATCTCTAGTTGCCTCTTGGAAAACAGAGAAGCTGATTTAAGGCCCATTGTCTTGCTAAGGTTGTCGGCTCTGCAGTAAGACCAGCATAAACTGAAATTCCCATACTTAAAATTCCTCAGTTCACAATTTGTTTGTCACACTACACTTGCGACCTTGAGTAAGACTTTTATTGCCATCTGCTGCTTAGTCATCCTGACCTCCTGCTTTGACCCCTTTCTCTAGTGCTTTATCAGAGTCTGGACATTTACTCTTGTAGTTAGTAATAAACCAATATTATTTTTATTATGATTAATAATTGTTTTGCATGCTATGACCGATAACTGAAAAATGGGCAATTAAAATATTATAAAAGTATATTTTGAGTAATAAATCAAAAATAAAACCATATAAAAAATAAAATCTATAGTTTAAAATTCAACAATGTAATTTAGGAATCACAACATTAAAATGTACATGAATAAAAACGGATAATTATTGTGATATTTGCTAAATCATAAATCAATGTTTGATAAAGATTATCAATCTAAAGATTACATTTAAAATAATCTCTAATATGTTGATTTGTCACAGCAGACTATTACCAAAGATTATGTATATGTATGTATACCCATATTACAATGAATGGGGGAAAAAGTGCAATGCACAGAATAAGAAATCCAGGCTTTTAATAAGTTAATAGTTGCTAATTGATAACGCAACATGCGCACTGGCAATATGCATGTTTCTTTAACCGTATTTTTGAATAAATAAAAAAACTGCCTTTTATGCAACAGTTTGTCTAATTTTGTTGCTGGTTTGAAGTATGTTATTTAAATGTGAGTTTGGCAAGCAGTTTTTGAAATCTGAGTATTTTTCAATTCAAATAGTAGTTAATCTTTCATGCCTGAAATAGCTGTCCGGACGCATTGCAAATATGGTCGCAGAGTGAACTGATTATTCAACAGTCTGTGCTGCATTACGTCCACAAAGTATAGACTTGAAGGAGGACCGCAAGGGCTTAGAGTGCCATTTGGGACAGGACCCATGTCTGTATCTGCTCATAATCTCCCAAGTTACTCTGGGACACGCATAAAACATAAATGGGAACACATGAATCGGTTGGTAAGTCCAGCAAATTGCTAGGTACAACTTAAAGCTAAAACCAAAGACTGGTACAGATGGATCTGGATCAGATTAGACTATACTTGGCAGTATATTCTCAGATGATTAATGATAATCTGTACTTAGACGCAAGGCGCACTGGTCCCCTAAAACTGACGCTGATTTTCATGAACCAAGAGAATTCCAGTATAGTTACAGTAGAGGGGCAGAAAGCGCTCTCAACCGCAGCATGGAAAATCCTTCACTCTTCCCTCTAGTTTGGGAAGAGGGCCCTAATTTGGCTGCTTACCTTGGCACACCGATTCTAATGAAGTAAGCCCGGCTTGGAGTGTGTGGTCTGCAAAAGCACCTGTGTGTGTTCAGGGAGGGGGAAAAGAGAAAAAAAGCGTGGGTGTAGAAGAAAGATAAGATATGATTTTTAAAGGTATTATGAAATATAGAATGTTTCAGACGATGTTGACCTAAGTCATTGGTTGTTGTGCTAGATGACGATAATAATCTGTACTGCTGCCGCAACATTGAGCTGCCGCTCAGTTTGAGCACGTCGCTCAGCTGGTCATCTTACCCCTGACCGAGTCAGTACTAGGATTATAGTGACTGTCACTCTATATTTAGTGACCTTGGGGTGTGATCAAATGTAGAAACTGAATAAAGTTTAGGAGAGGGATGTGTAAGATAGATGACAGATGAGGGGTGACAAGGAATAGTGTGCGAGGAATTCAAGAAGAGCATGCGGATAATACAAGTGTAGTTCACGGGATTGCTGTCCGAATAAATAACGGAAAAAGATGACTCAAAAAGTCAGGTAAATCTTAAAAATCAAAGCGCCTCGTCAGTCTGCTGAGGGGCACGACAAGCAATACTGCTACATTCTCTCTAGACGTCCGAGCAAATTATACTACATCAGTCTGAGAAGGTGCGTGGCATCATTTCCTCGCCTCATTCTGGCATGTATATACGTGTAGTCAGTGTGTAGTGGTGTATCGGGGGGGGGGGGGGGGGGGGGGATTTTATATACTCTTTCTGTGTTGTTGAGAACAGAATCTCATAGGGTTTCTTAATGATAATGAACCAAACTGTTATTTAAAGTGTCAATACGTTATATACAAAAAGTGAACAAAGACCTCCTCTGAAGGGGAATAATCACTGAAGCTGTCAGTCGCTTCAGTACAGCGCTGAGTTCTGAATTCTTGCGAAACTCCCAAGTTAATTACAAAACAAAATCGTATTTACATTGTTGGTACACCTTGTTGGTAGTAATGACAGCATTCACAACAGTGCAGAACCCAGTCAGTGAACTTGTGTTTTGTGTAGCATGGAGACGTGCTGGAATGAGTACTAAAACCTGGTCCATCGTCCCAAAGTCAGTAGGGTTTTTGTTTTTTTAAATGAGTTTTTGGGTAAATGGCAGAAATAAGATCTGTGGTTAATACAAGCTTTTATTCTATGACAGATTTTTTTTGTCACAATTTTTGAAAAAGGCAGTTGCTAACAAGTGGCTATATGGGGCTACAGAGGTTGTCGGTGACATTAAACATTATCACACCGAACGGGAAAACTCATCTACTTGCTTGTCCGCTCTTACAGCCTTGTGGTATTTATAATTGCACTCTTGAAATCTATTCTAACTCAAACTTTCCAACTTTAGATTTTAAACAAAAACGGAACTTTAGATTTTGTATAAAGCCTGGAAGCTTTTAGTTGTGGTAACACTGAAGTCATGTGACCATGGTGTAGTTTGCTCACAGTCTTTTGCTTTTTACTTCAAAAAAAGTTGTCCATTTGTAAAGATTGTAAAGATGAACAAAATGTGCAAGAACCATACACTTTAGTTGGTCACAGAGCTTATGTTCTGCAGTAAACCAAAATCCTATTAGATTTTTGTCGAAGATACAAGAGTGATAGCAACTTAGATTATCCCTGCAGAACTGTATCCATCTTTTTTTCAATGTGGAAGTAAGCCATTTTCTTTAAATGTGCAAAACTTCCAGTTCATTAACCAAAAAAAAAAGATGAAGCGAAAAGAATAACAAATTGCAATAAATGGTAAAACTGTAAGTTTTTAAGTAAGATAAAACACTAAAATAATATAAGACACGCCAGTTTGCTCTCTTCACAATCACGGCAGTCGTAATCGCAATTTCTTTCATTCTTTAATTGTGCATCTTTAGATTATTGCGATTTTTGCCTCACAATGGTCTCCCCCTGTTTGTATTCAGTATAAAGCTATAAGAGTGTTGATTTGCCAGTACATCTTGTTTATGTGTTTTGTGTATTCAGTGATCAAATGGGCTTCTTTTCTGCAGGTTTTGTGCTGTTGTAAGCCCATCAATTCTTCCCCAGTAATTCAGTTTGACACGTCTGCTCCGTGCCTGCCAAATACCTGTATTCCCTACCCTTCTTCTCCATGTTTTTAATGTGTGATTGAAGACAGATGTGGCTCAACATCTGTACAGCGCTGTGTTTCTACAACTGATAAATCGGTGAATCTGCCAGTGCTGAATGTCTCACAGTGAAATTTACTTCCCAATGTTCTCGTTCTGACCTGCAGCTGCACACGCTGTACCTGTGGACATCTCATGATCCTTTCGCCAGATACTGTTGTCAGAAGTCACCCACGGTTATTTAAGAATAGAAATGTGTTTCTGTACAGGATCCTGTTGGGATGATCAAAGGGATCTCCTTCTGTCCAGCCAATCAGACAGTGTTAATCACATTTAAACCCTTTTTAATGATCACCACAATGTTAGCACAGCTATACAATGACCTCTGTTCATAATTTATTGGGTCAGGGTCCATCTGAAGCCGCCCTCTGTTCATTGGTTCAGAATCATATTGTGCAAGATCACGCACAGGCTTCAGAATCCCAACGGAAACACTTAAAACATGTTGTTTCTTTGTTGTTTTTGTACCCTGTGGATATGTCTGTTATGAATAGTAGTATTTTTACTTGGACACAAGTAATAAGCATAAAGATGAAACAAATATTAGAAATTATAATGCAGGGTAAGTAAAAAAATAAGAGAAGAAAAACAAATCATAGAAGAAAAACAAATCATACTACTTTATCAGCAAAAAGATTTTAAAGAAGAAACTTGGAGAAAACAAGCGTGCTAGAAGAACCTATGCTATACACACTGAGAGGCCCCTAGACAAAACTAAACTACATTTGAGAGAAACAAATCACCCAAAAATGAACAATCTGTCGTCACATTCCAAATTCATATTCTGTTAATCTGTCTGTGGAACACAACAGGAGAATTCTGAAAAATCTTTACACAGCACTCTTTCACACAACAACAGTGACCTTTGGCTGTCAAGCACAATAAAAAGCACCATAAAAGTGGTCCACTCCATATGACTCATGTGCTGTATTCCAATTCTGCTTGATTGCTTTGTGAGAACAGAATGAAATTTAAGTCATTATTTACTCTCAAATCAAATCATTCATGCACATCATTATGCAGCTCTCAAAACAAATATGCCGTTTATGGTGCAGCTTATACATTAACACTATCAAACATAATTCATTCTCGTGTGTTTTGTGACCAAGCGTCATGGCGTGAAATCTGCACCATATTTAATTTGAGCGCTGCATAATCATTTGCATGAATGATTTGATTTGAGAGTGAAAAATGACTTTCAGTCAATTCATCACATAAAGCCATTATATAGCTTCAGAAGACAAATACAGTACATATGGACTATTTTAACGGCGCTTTCATAGTTTTAGGAGCTCAACAGTACTTTTTCACTGTTGTTGTATGGAAAATCTTGTTTTGCGTTCATGTTTCAATGACATGGGGGTGAGTAATGAATAAACGGTGACAGAATTTTCATTTTTGAGAGGTGCAAAGCTTATAAAAAGGAACCCAACCCAGTAGACCAAAGTAGTTGTATTTTTAAGGATTTATGAACAGTTTTGCTCCTGGGCAAGATTTGAAATATTACATTCACCGTCAAGATGTTGTTTTGAAGCTGAAGTTTTAGTTTCTAAACTACCTAAAACCACACTAGAATATGCAGGAACCTGTTTTTGTCACGTTTTTATGTGACATTTGTTGGTTAACAAGAGTCATTGCATTGGTGTTCCTGTTGTCTCAAAGGTCTTCAAGGCTTCCTTCTTAAGACGTTCTTATCAATAAAGACCTGGACTTTAGCATTTAGACTGGATTCTGACTGAGTACTTACAAACAACTGAACAATGCTCCTGTCAACACCACCAGCAGGCACAGGCTGATCTATAATCTAGGAAATCTGGTTCCCTGGGCAGGGCAAGAGTCTCCAGTATTTAATCCCGCTGTAATCCTCACCTTCACGCAATGATAGCGCAAGTCTGAGAGAAGGATTGATTTTCCTAGAGGGGGACGGAAAGGAGGGGGAAAGACTGACGAAGGCCTCTCTATTTATGCTCATGGGCCCGTAGGGGGGAAGTTTAAATTTTTCATGGCACTGCTCGCTGCCCCACTTTTCTAGAGTTTTAAGAAATACAGCTCTGGCTAAAACGATGAGATTAGTCACGCCTCACTCTGAATGCTCAGGTTTTCTACACACTAACGAAACTCCTAAAATGAAACACAATCTGGCTGTGATTAGCTCTTGCAAAGGAAAGGTTTATGAGCTCTGATGAGTCATAGATCCTCGACAGAGCCAATAGGACTATTCAGACGGGATTATATTTCAAAACAACGCTTGAGGTGCTGATTTCATGTACTGATTCAGGTGGGATTGGAAACGCTGTCGTTTTTACTAAGATGGGAGTGCCTATTCCCTGGATGTGGGAATTATGCATGGTCATGTGATCTGGATGCAGTTGTCATGAAGCCAATTGAAATAAACAAGACTTATTCCTATTATGTGTGATATAATCTGAACGTTATGTATCTAAGGGAAGAAATAAATTAACACCTGACACTGCTACTACAGTAGCTGTTCTGAGCAGTCTGTATGTTTCCATTCAAGCTGTGAATTTAATGCATGTAAAAAATGAATGCAGTATCGAATAAAGAAGTATTTGCATCATGTATCCTTGGAAATTGACACAAAATTGCTCAGAACACACATCCTAACATGGTTTGTTAGAATAGAACAATATTTGGTCGAGATACAACTATTTGAAAATCTGGAATCTGAGGGTGCAAAAAAATCTAAATATTGAGAAAATCGTCTTTAAAGTTGTCCAAATGAAGTTCTTAGCAATGCATATTACTAATCAAAAATTAATTTTTGATATATTTACGATAGGAAATTTACTAAATATCTTCATGGAACATGATCTTTACTTAATATCCTAATGATTTTTGGCATAAAAATCTATAATTTTGACCCATGCAATATATTTTTGGCTATTGCTACAAATATACCAGTGCTACTTATGATTGGTTTTGTGGTCCATATATATATATATATTCCAAAATGTGCACTCCTTATTTTTTCATATGACAGCAAAACAAGAACTATATGAACTGCCATTTTACCCTTAAATTTAGCAAAAGGGTTAAAGTCCTTAAAGAAGGAGCACCAAGCAGCTATAACTAAAATTTTGGAGAAGCCACATTTATTTAGCGAAAAAAAAAAAAGGTAATTTTTGCAGAGGTTGTTTGAGGAAAAGCAGACATGTTCAGTTTGGACTGTACATCTGTGTTACACAAATTTCCCTGACCTCCTCAGGGAAAACTAGTCCTCTCCAAATAAAGCTAATGAGTCAAAGATTTATTTTGTTTGCATAAACACAAACATGTGTAATTGTTATGTTACACTGAATGGAAATTCAGATTGATGAAAGATTGGAATAAATTATTTGTTACTATGGATTCTCTCAAGTTCACCTGCAGCACCAGGCTGTTTACCATCTTTTCTAAGATGTGGTTTCCTCCCCACTTAGAGACACACAGAACAGAGAGTACAGCCATAGAGCTCAGAAATGCAGTCTAGTACTCAAGCGAAAAAAAGTACCACGCTGCCTCAGAGCTCAGTCTCCAGAGGCTATTTCTGGGCAGAGAATCGATCTGCATGTAGTGGAGTCTGGGTAGCTGGTCGATAGCAGCCTATTAAAGAGATGTACCTGTTCAGGCTGGAGTGCCACTATATGCGGTCACTGGCTTGAGCTGCACTATCTTCTGGTATGTAGAAGAGCATGTGTGTGAGTCTTTCGTGATTTGTGCTTAGTATTAGTAGGAATTCAATACGGCTACTTACACAATTGTCAATTTATTATAGACCACTGAGGCACTTTACTGATGTGTAGGGACAGTCTTTCACACAAGTAAACAAAATGACAGAATTTAGAGTGTCTTATTAGAGTACCCTCTAGTATTTAGAGTCCAGTAACTTAGATGTAGTTTGTTCTGTTCGGAGCGTACATACTCTGCACTGTGTAAATTTGACTGTCACGTCATAGTGCTCTGATGGTGGATTGTTTAAGGTTGAGGTGTGGCCATGAGTAAAGGAACACAAAAGGTGTGTTGACCTAAGCTGCTTTGGCACCACCCATATAGAAGACCAAATAGAGGGCCAAAGTTTTAAAGGGGATGTGTTACGTTTTGTTAAAATAATTCCTATCCCAGCTTAATATACACAGACAACCAGAGATAAACCATTTGTAGGCTCATCCTCATGCCGTTCCAAACCTCTAGGATTTTCTTTCTTGTGCGGAACACATATTTTAAAATCGTTAAGGTTCAGACAACATTGCAACCCATTGGCTTTCACTGTATGTACAGAAACATTCTTAGGAAAATATCTTCTTTTGTGTTACAAAGAAGAAATATACAGGTTTTTGGAACAACTGGAGAGTAAGTAAATGATAACATACTTTAAATTTTTGGATGAACTGTCCCTTTAAAGCTTTGCTCAGAATATAGATTTTTTTACTATATGGATGCATTGGACAGATTCAGTGATCCATGCACACTAATGTTACACCTTCTTTTGAGCTTTCATGTGCTTTATTAACACAATGTTGTAAGATCTGAAGACAACACAGTGCTACTAGCCATCCCACAGCAGACAATTAATCAATAAACCAGCTTTCTGAAATACACAACGATCATCCAAAAGAGGGGTGGTTTGATCTTATCAGCATTCAGAGCACCTACAACACGCTTCCCGATTTCATACCAGATATATACATTCCCGCCTCCCTTGTGCATTGTGCTGTGAAGCATGCAGCTTGACTCTTTTTTTTACACTTTTAGAGACCTTCCGATATCCTGACATGTTCTCTCATTATGTATGACTGTATTGTATTGGTCGGCACCACTCCCTCCCCTCTTTACTGAAACACCTCGCCTGACCCGTTCCTTTAAAAGCAACTATTCAATCTTACGCCTCATTTATAAATCCGCCTCCCTTCCTAATACATCTTATGGCTGATATTTGGAGTAAGGGTTCAGACAAAAGCCTGACACAGGCCTATCCTACATCAGCTCCCGAACCCGTGGGGGAAACATGTGGCTGTGACACACACACTTCAGCAAGTACGGCCGTGTCTCGGGCTCAGGGGACTCAAGGACAGTTTGGTTTTTATCACTCGATTCCCATCAATCCTCAGCTCCCAAGGACGGAGTGTTCTGAGTGCAGGGGCTTCCCTCCAGGGATCGCCTGTTCCCGTGATTCATCCCCTCTCTCCTCTCATCTCGGCTAAAGCCAGAGCCATGTCGCGTTTAGTCACCCGCTTCGTCCTTGTTGGCCCGACTGCTGTTACTCACAACTTATTTTAGGCTACAGTTCTGGCTGCCATGGGAGGTGTGGCTTGGCCTTTACACTCAGATGACACAGGCGGTGCTCCCTGTCTTTAGACTTGTCTGTTGGCTGGCGTGGAAATGGGACATTTTTTGGTGTGTCTGGATTGTCTTTCGTGCTCTCTGTCTGTTTATGTGGCAGATTTGTAACTAAATTTGTAATTTTGTAATTGATAAATACTTTCTGCAACTGAAAGTCAGTCATTCGTCAGCAAAATCCCCCTGAACAGTGTAAACATTGTGGCTCTGTAGCGCTCCCAAATCATTGTTCTGTTTGTTTGAGCATTCCGACCAGCCCACATAGCGCGAGTTTGGGGCGGGGCTATCTGTTTGACTTGACCAATGACAGACGACGTGATTGTTCAGGAAACCTGTTTGTAAACAATCATTAATTTTGCAGTTTCAGTTGTGTTAGTTCTTTTCAATGGTAAAATACTTTTGTTTTGTCCTAGTTTGCGCAAAGATAACTTTAGAACGTTGCTGTTTGATTGAGCTGCACAACTTATAAGCTTGAAACTGAACCAATGGCATGAGTTTAGGGCGAGGCCGCCTGATTGTTGCCGGGCAGAAAAAGAGACTTTATAAAGAAAAAACTCTTGCACATTCATGAATGAGGACTCTATGCTCACCACTACCTACATGTTTCTATTAAAATTTTAGTGCTACATGAACTGACAGAATCGTGTTCTCTCATAGCAAACAAACAACATTTTAGTGTATTATTTTAAAACTCAGTGTTTTAGTAGTGATGAAATCCAGAAACTTTAAATACGTTTAGCGTAAATTTGGATTGTGTCAATATTGTTTGTTTTCTGTTGTGTGACACTTTCTCAAGATTAAATTTTGTGCAGTATGTCCATACACTGCTCTGCGTTGGTTGCTGAGGCTAAATACGGAAGTGATCATGCTTAAATTCAAAACTGTAACATTCAATATATCAGCTCTGCCAAAAGAGCACTCTGCTTTTTCCTAGAGTCATTAACTGTTTGTTTACTCTTGAATGTGCCTGTGCATTAGCTGGATATTTTTGTTGCATGTTGTAAGCTAATCACTATTTATGAAAATTTTGTTGTCAAATTGTGTGCCTGATGTGGAATATATTATTTAAACATAACATTGACAGTATTAGAGATTTTAGTCTTTCCATATTCAAATAGGCCTATATATTATAAAAGATATAAACCAGCATGGCTGCCAAGTAAACTGACTTGCTTTAAAAGGACTTTTACAAAAGGAGTGTTCGGAAATCTGTTTGGAAACTTTTCCTTTTTAGCTCCATTCATCGCCACTAAAATTTAGACACATTTTAATGTGTGTGAATTATCTAGATGAAAGAGATCTCTTGACATTTGAGTTTGGTGGCTGTTCTTCCATTATGCTATATAGATTGGTGTCGTTTAGTGAAGGAGCCCATCTGCTCAGGATTTTTAGATTGCTATTTTGGACAGGTGTTGACATAAAGAATATACACAACCGAAAGTCTCCCTGTTGAAAGATATACACACTTACTCAAGTGACTTTTGTGTGGCTAGTCTTGTACATATATTTTTATATCTCTTTATTTCTGTGTCCATCTCTGTCTCTCTTCCCCTGCCTCCCTCTGTTCTTTCTTCCCCCCCCCAAGACCTCCCAATGTATCTCATTCAGACCCCACTATAGAAGATTGTTTTGCAGAGTTCAGCGGGTAGAGGTGCTTCATCTTGTGTCACTAGAGGGTGGTCCTATTTAGATAGACCAGGTTGAGGGGGATAAGGGTGACCTTTAGCCTTTACAGGGTCATCATCCATTAGGAAGTGATGGGTGGATGTCACTAGTCACCCTGCTATGACAATTTGTCTTCTAGAATATTTTTTTTCTGTCTCTCTAACTGCTCTTGTCAAGCTCAATCTACTCTTCCAAAAAAAAACAAATAAGTGATGCCCCTTTCAGATTGAAGCCCACACATCTCTGTTGTCTCCCCCGATCTCTTTTGTTCTTTACCCTGCTCTCTCTCTCAACAGACAGCTAATAAAGTGTCTGGCAACCTTTGGAATATTAGCTATCAAAAAATGCAGTTTCTTTCTCAGTCCTATCAGAAATTGTGGCAGTGCTTCTGAAAAGACTCGGGTCAGTCGGGGAAACTGTGGTCTCATGACTCCAATGCCTCTCATGCATCTGTTCTGCTCTGCGGTCTTGCGTAATCGTTTATGTAATGACAGGTGTCGTTTTAAACTGCGTAGTTGCATAGCAGTTAATTCCTGGAAAGCAATTTCTGTTCAACAACACTGTCATCATGTAATCCGAAAAACACGACAGATGCGATTAAACGACAGCTCTGACTAGAAAGCAGATTACCTATGGGTAAAAAATAAACCCAATCAACCAAGTATGACATCTATACAGTAATGAAAGCCACAAGCGTGTCAACAACATAATGACCTCAAAAGCAATAGGAAAAAGTGAGAAACTATATTTTAATCATAAGAAAAACAAAGCCTATAATTTAGGATTATTACGTTTTTTTAATGACATTTATTTAATGAAACATTAGAAGTACTTTTTACTCCAATGCTCATTACCTTAATGTGAAAAAAAGTCTGAGATCACTTATAAAAATTCAATTTAATGTTAAAAAAATCAATATAGTATTTTATACCCAACTGTATAATGAAACAAGGTTGATCAATTGATCCTGGCTGTGAAAATTCATCTAAAGTCTTTTTTTGTGTGTGATTTACTGTTTTCTACATAAAATCATCCTTCATAAGGTAAAGAACATTCTCCAAAGATCAATATTGACTGAGTAAGTCCATGTCAAAGATTGAAATCATAGTGAAAGTAATGGTTGAAATCAAACTTTGATGCTTGTTATCTCATGATTAGATTTTGAGACTTTAGCCTGGATTTCACAGACAGGGTCACTTATGTCAATTAATTTTAGTTTGAAGTCTGTATCCTGTAATGTATGCTAATTTTAACCAAAATATCATGCTATAACAATGAGTGTTGTTAAAGCCTCTTTCCGGCTTGTGCTTGATAGCGATGTCAAAAGCCTGGAAGAGCTCCCATCTACAGGAGACGCTTGGCTTTTTATATAACAGAAATAGAAGGAATCTGGTGGGTTGGGAACAGTGTGTTTCGCTGCGCTATTGCCGTCACCCTTTTAAAATGTCATGCACTCTCACCATCTGAAGGTCGGGATGGGTGATGGGAGCACTGTTGATAGCAGAGCACTCGGACAGAACAGGTGACCTGCTGACAAATCTTGGTCATGTTTGTCAGACTCGGTAGATGGCTCATGTGGCCTTAGCTCTGCGTGAAACGACATTTCAGTGTCCCTGAGCAAACAGCTCTTGAAGGCGCATTTGTATGCACCTTGTTTCAGAGTTTGAGTTGAGAGGGAGTGGACATGTAACTTTGAACCAATCAGATTCTTCTGGATTGATGAGGTCAGATTTAGCAGATGCAGTGCTTGATATGGGCTAGATGGTTTCTGCTGTTTCTGTAGCTCAAACAGTAGAGCATGGCGATTGCAATGCCAAACCGAAGTAATGATGGAGTCTAAAGACATTACCTCAGCTAACAGACACCCACAAATGCAATCACTCACTCACTCACTCACTCTTAAAGTACACTTTGTGGTGTTGTCAGGGTGGGTGAAGACAGTCTCTCTGACACACACACACACACACACACACACACACACACATGCATGCACTACCTTTCACTGTCACATTTTTCTTGCTAAACGTTCAAACAAAATAAGCATGAGCACATAATGAGACAGGAATTGTCAGAGTAAGAAAAATCGCACTCTTCCATCTCTCCTCCTATTTATCAGATGTGTAGCTGCAATCCCCCTGATGAGTTTGACCTCTAAAATAAGCTTCAGTAATCCATGAATCAAGACCTTCAAACTGTGAGAAACACGTGACTCTTTGTTGTCACTTCCTTTAGAAATCACAAAGCCCGTCACAAGATGACAAGAGATTATTTTAAGTGACTTCACTGGAGTATTCTTTGTCAGGAGCAGGAACCTTTGAAGTCCATGAATGAAATATTTAGTAATGCATCTAATGTTTAATAAATGTGCCATAGATTAACACTGAGGGCGGTGGGAAAAGGGTAGGTGATGTTATTTTTAGCCTTTAATTTGATTTATTTTTACCTTACAATATTCTCATGCCAATAATTTATATTTTGAGTTATTTTTCACATTAATGTTTTTGAAAAAAGTAGATTTACTGCAGTTCTTATTGAAAGCTCAGTTATTTCCACCACTGAAATTCAAATGACGAATAAGCAAAGAATATAATTGTGCAAAACATTTAAGTAAAAATAAGGAAAAGATCACAACATATAGCAGTTTTGAATACATTTACACACTTTATTGTAATATCATGAGCGATACTGAATTGATTTGTTAGGTTTGATTTTTATATGGTAGTGTCATTATGCTTGTCAATCTTATGTGTCATATGCTACTTCCCTTTTCAGTCAAAGCCTCTTCCTGAAAGAATAAAAAATGAAATATCTATGTCAGTTTCAATTAGTGTAGGTGTCTGGAGCAGAGAGAATATCCTCTCGTTTCTGTACTCGGGGCCCTAAACCTCTAAATCCTGTTCTCTTTTTCCCTTTCAGATGTTTCTCTCTGGTGTGGTGCTGTTCCTCTGGCTGTCTGAAGAGATTTAAGACGGAGAAATCCAGCAGCAGGTAACTCTACTCAGTCATTAAGGCTGTTTTATTTGGCCTCTTCTTAAAGGATACAACAGCAGGAGAAATGCAGAATAAATGAGGTAGGCGTCAAAAAAAAGAGCACAGAAAATGGATGCATGTCATATTTTATTTCCATGTAGCTTCTAATCAGATTGTAGCATCTTAAAGAGCGTTTCGAACGCCAACCAGGATATGAGCTTCATGTGGAGCCTGTTTCCCTCCTCCAAAATCCATCACAATAAATCACATCACTCTTACCACACAGCACAGCTCTGTTAGCACAGATGCAGAACGCTAAAATGGATACAAGTCTTCCTAAAACTGAACTAAGATGGCTTTAGACGTAGAATTGGGTATGGATGGTTGAGACGTGTCCCTGCCAAGTTAAAAAAAGACCAATATTTAAAGTGACCACAGTTGTGCTTGAATGCAGTGCAAGTATTGAACAGTTATAAAAATGCAAAGTGATTGTGTGCTTTGTTTATGCTTGATGCCAAGAAGCTTTTGTGCATTTTTTCACTTTGTAAATTATTGGCTCAGGGTTTCTGCAAGTCTTAAAAAGTCTTAATTCACCCTTCCACAGACCTAAAAAGGTTTGAAATCAGAGCAGAATGTCTGAAATTCATAAAGTCATGGCATTAAATGCTGCATGCACTGCAAATAATAATGTATTCCTCAGTATTTTTGTTTTGTTCTCCAATACAAGTATCTAAACATCCTTAAATCAAGATACTTTTACAGAAATGTTCTCTTAGATGTTTTTTTGAAAGCATAAACTTTCTTAATTGTTAAATTTCTGTCAGTGGGGTATGAAAATGTGTTTTCTCTTTGAATGAAGTTGATTATCCTGAGCCCATGGGCAGATATTTGTTCATGTTTTAATGATAAACTTACTTAATTTTGATCAACTTCTCATAAAACAAGACTTAATATAGTCATTTTGCTTCTCAAGTAAATGTATCTGGATTTTTAAAGAATTTTTATCTTCTTCACTAGAAAACAAGACAAAAATACTGAGAAAGAACTTTGTTTCTGCAGCGTGATCAGAAAGTACAGTAAAGGTTATTTCTATATTATATTGGTTGGGAGCAGAGATATTTAAGCCTTAAAGATTTTTTTTTTTACATAATATATTCCATTCAATTTATTCCTTACATTTTCTTTACAGACATAAAGATAGATATAAAATGGTATGTACAAGACTGGCAATACAAATGTCATAAAATGTCTTAAAAATCTTAAATTTATCTTCGTAAAAACCTGAAGAAATCCTGTGACTAAACTATAAGGAAACAGCAGCAAGTTGTTTGCAGCCTTTTTAGTTCATGTTTTGTAGGCTCACGATGTTGATTAAACGTACTTTCTTTCTCGAGTTAAACACAAAATAATTTTTTTTTTAAATATTACTCCCGTATTTATTTATTTATTTATTTTCCCCATACAATGACAGTCAGTTGTGTCCAGTGTTGTTTTGGTCCCCATTGACTTTCAATGTATGGGTAAAAACAGTTCTCGTGTTCTGCAGAAGAAAGAAAGTCTCAGAGGTTTGAACTGACTATCACTTTAACTTTTTAATTGCACTTCACTATACTTATGTTTCCAAGAAGGATTTATGAATACATCATATTTTTAGTTACTCCTAGTTCTCTCAACACATCTCCGGTGCAATTCACAAGCCATTTAATTAGTTCTCGATAACAAAAAGCAAACCAGATTCACATCAAAAGGAGCGTAATGACCCCACAATGCCTTGTCAGCTCCTAAAAAACATCGCAAATTATTCATTGTCTCTTTCGCTCATTAGCATGTAGTTTACATCCTTTATAAGAAAGGAAAACATGTGGTTTCTCATCTCAGAGCGGTTCCCCGCGCGGATCTACAGAGGGAACTTGGCGAGCGTGCATCACCCCAAACACTTCAATGTTATCTTCTCTACTTCCTCCTCGTTCCCACTGGGACTCTCGTCCTCACTTTGAAGTAGCTGCACTTGAAAAAGACATCTCATGCATGCTGAGAGGAGTAATATGAAAAAACGTAGAGAGGCTTGTTGTCGTTGCTCAAAATCAAGCGAGTGCCGTTACGAGAAAAGCTTCTAAGACTAAGCGATGCCAGGAGAACCGCACGCCGTCCGTGCAATGCGGCACGCTGACTGACTCTTCCGGCCCACTCGAAATAGCGAGACCTCCCTCCTCATTTGGTTGTGAAAACATCGCTCAGTCTTGTCAGTGTGTGTCCTTTCATGCATACGATCTGGCAAACAAGTGGATCTCTCCCCCTATAGCTTGTTTGCATGTATAGTAAACGCTTTAATGTGCACCCGCTCTGCTCGGTTGCTGCTGGCTTCTTTAAACCAGCCTATTTTAGTTGTGATATTCGTTTGATGTTAATTGAAGCCGAGGGTAATGACAGCGCTGGCAGGCACACTTGTTCTACTTTGAGCCCAGAATCAAAAAGCAGGCTGCAGCTTTCTGCCATTTTCAGTATCTGACACGAGCGATCGTTTTCTATCAGACACCAGGGATTTCATCGGGGATAATATGATGATGCTATGGGCTGTCGTAATGAAGGATTGTGTGATGGAGGCTTGTTTTGGCACGTAATAGCTGGCTGACATAAATTTACACTTTTAAGAAAAATGGTTCTAAACAGTACCAGAAAAGGGTTCTTCGGCTTGTAACAATAGTAGAACCCCTTTTTAGTGCTAACTAGAACCTTTTTAATAGGGTTCCATATAGAACCATGATTTGAAAATACTATATAGGACCTTATTGGCAGTGACGCATTACAAGTAATGCAAGTTACGTAATCAGATTACTTTTTTCAAGTAACTAGTAAAGTAACGCATTTCATTTTAATTTACAAGATCATATCTGAGTTACTTTTTTTTCCCAATTTATTGATTGAAAGTGAAGTGACATGTGGCCAAGTATGGTGACCCATACTAGGAATTAGTGCTCTGCATTTATCCCACCAGTCAGGCAACACACACAGCAGTGAACCACACACACACACGTGAACACACACCGGAGCAGTGGGCAGCTATTTATGCTGCGGCACCCGGGGAGCAGTTGAGGGTTCAGTGCCTTACTCAAGGGCAGCTCAGTCGTGGTATTGAAGGTGGGATAGAGTGCTGTACATTCACTCCCCCCATCTACAATTCCTGCCAGTACTGAGACTCGAAACCACAACCTTTGGGTTACAAGTCCGACTCCCTAACCATTAGGCCACGACCTGCCAAGGCAGCTCGGGTGGTCCCCCATGTTGAGAGAAATCAGAAGATGCTACTGTAGTTCTAAAATAAATATGAATATGCATTAATTCATTTCACTACAAAAAAAACACCCAGATTCAGTATTCCTCAAAATGAATAAAAATAATAAGAATAAGACGCAAACCTGCAATAATTAAATGCAAAACAACACAAATATCCTTTATGTATATAATCCCATTCTATTAACCAATGTCTTTTGCTTCTGACCTTCGATGATCCAGTTCAGCCATACTAATAAGCAAAAAGACTCTAGATAAACATTTGTGGTCTTCTGCATTCTACTGTATGGACGTAAATTTATTTTCCCTTCAGCCTGAGGCTTATTAATTTCACTTTGGTGTGAAAGGCTTTTATATTTGACAAAAATATAACTTAAATATAAAATATAAGTTTGATTGTTTTTTTATTTTAAAAAACGCAACAAGCAAGCATGGTCATGATTTAAAAAGACACGCAAAGTAATTTTGTAACGCTATTACTTTGCATAAAAAGTAACTATTTTGCTATACGTTAATGTTACTGTTTGTATGGAGAACGCGAAATATGTATTTTGTCATACTTGTAAAGAATTTTTCCCCAACACTGGCTGTTTGGTTTGTTTATATAATAACAGTTTGGTTAATTGATAGTTTTCATTAATATAGTTTGTTAATATCTAGTTATTATATTAGTTATTTAGTTTTGTTATGACTTATTTATTTAATATTTATTTTTGTTACCCCTCTATTCTGCCTGGTGGATTCTTATTAATTCTGGCATGTTATTATGGGTTTTACAAAAATCAGAACATACACAGTTATGTGTTTCAATTATGGTGAACTTTTTTGCATGACATTTGAAATTGTAGTCAAAAAATGGACGAGTTTTCTAACAACAGTTAATAGCAGAATACATTAATAAATGACAATTAACACTGAACATAAATAAATACTTAAAGAAGTAAAACAAAACAGAAACAGAAAATAGTGTAATGAAGACCAAGTTCCAGTGAAATATCTTCACAATTTGTTCTATAATACTCGTAAGTTCATCATGATCTTGTACTTTTTGGTGATTTGGTGTGATCGAATGGCAGTTTCTCTCTGCAGATGACAAAGTTGTAGGATGTGACAGCATCTGTAATGCACAATTGAGTTTAGATATACAGTGTGTCTCCTTTCATTTTTTATGTGAAAACAATTGTTTATGAATGCCAAAAGTAGTATGTGAGCACTTCACAATATTAAAAGGAAAAAGTAATATAAAGTCAAGGGAAAGTTTGGTATGTTTAAACCCTAGTAATAAAAAATATGTTTCTAAACAAAATTTGACCAAATGTTATAGAGTCTGTGTATCTTTACTTAGTGAAAAAGATGGAGAGTATCTCTTAATTTGAATAGAGACTGGTCACACTTGCTGTTCCTTAAACTAAAATAGACGAACAGACATTGGAAATTACAATTAGCATTTGAATTCATATTTTATAGAAGATTTTAATGAAAGAGAAATTAACGTTACATGTTGTTGATGTGTGTGACAGTCTGTGTTGTAATTGTGGGAGTGCTGTGTAGCTCCAGAAAGAGAAAATGCAGTTATATGAGGTAATCTTACAGTGTATGCCTCTTGATATGGGTTTACAGGTTTTAAAATCAAACAACAACAACTTATAACCACAATCTTTAGCCGCATTGTGTGTGATATGCAGTGCTCCTCTTACAAAACATGTTTAGGACCTTAATACATAATGATTATTGACAAATGACATTTGAACATGAATAATCCATAAAGGGAGTCAACAAAAAATAAGAACAAAAAGAATAGATGTGTTAGTACAGGACCAACTTTCAGTGAAATCAATCATTAATCCAATCAATTTGATGATGCCTTGAAAAGTCCCTCATGTTGGTTGGCCTTGTGGTTTTTGTGATCATGTAGCGATTTTTCTCTGCAGATGATGATGTTGGAGGATGTGATACATCCGAAATACACAATTGAGTTTAGAGTTATAGTGTGTCCATATGTTTGTGTAAAAACAATTATGTTTATGAATGCCAAAAAGTACAACAAATTGCTTGTGTGTGAGTGCCTCTAACAAGCTTTAAAAGAAAATTAACAAAAAAATAATATTTTAAAAGTCATTTTTGGGTATAGTTTTTTAAGATTTTTTGTGATTGATGGGTTTATGGTTTTTACATTAAACCCATGTAATATTTGAAAAACCAATTCGAGACAATATGAATTTAGAATATTTCATGTCTCTGTTACTTTGGGATGAAGTTCCACAGTGTTAGCAGAGTATGCAGCACTTTATATGTGGCCAAAAAACTATAAAATAAATAGATTGTTTGATAATGCAGATGTTTGTTGTGAAACTGAGAGTTACATTTACAAAGTTACATTTGGATTTAAATTTTAAGAATGATAAATACATTTACATTGGTTGATGTAGTGTTTGTTGACAGTCTGTGGTTGGATCACTGAACTCCAGAAAATCTGTAATGAGGAGCTTTGTCAGTTACAGATTTGAAAAAAAACAAAATTACATTTATATTAAGGGCGGGGGAGGGGGATAAAAAGAAAACTTTTCGAAAATCTTAACACACAGAAAACCTTCAGACATGAAAAAGCTTGAAAGCGTTATGGGGTGCTAAAAAAACCATTTACTGTCATGTTGGAATTTAGAACTTTAAGAAACCATCGTTTTTCGAGTGTAGGAAGTCTCACTCTGTGATGCGTGTTTCTGCGATTGTAGGTGGTGTTTGCTTTATGACGGTTGGAATCTGAATGGTATGGTGTTAAACACAGGAACGTGATATGGTGTTTTTATTGTTTTGTGGTTGCGGTTTCGACCCATTATTGGATCCGAATACTTGGTCAAGACTTTTGATGATAGTTTTTATACCGCGTCTTCAGTATGATAAGGCAGGCCAAGCTATGTACAGTGTTTAACCCGGGTTGTATTTAGTATATTACAGTTTTTGTTTCTTGTTTTTTTTTTGATGCAATTCATCGCTCCAAAATAAAAGTTTTTGTGTACAGAATATATGAGTGTGTACTGTGTATATTATTATGTATATATAAATCAACACCATATATATTTAAGGAAAAATATGTTTGTTTTTTCTATGAAAATATTATATATAATTATAAAATTCTAGGAATATAAATATTATACATGTAAATATGTTGTAAATATTTTGAAATAATAATATCGTGGTGTGTGTATTATTTCTTATCTATCAATAAAGATACTAAAGAAACACAATATATTATGTAAAACAAAAAAACTTTTAGGTTGGAGTTGCGATTAAATCGTTTTTTTTTTGTTGTTTTTTGACAGCAACTAGTTTATATATATACAGTCTATCTCTATTCTAGTGGGGGAAAAATATAGTTATTTTAATAAAATTTTTTTTAAAAAATACAGTATTTAGTTTCGACCCCAAGGTGCAATGTTATCACATCTTGTAAAAAAAAAGATGATGATGAGAGGCCTGTTTTGTAATTTTCTTTCATCATTATGGTTTATACACCTAAAATACTAGAGAGACAATATTATGATGGGAAAAAAAAATACAGAAAATCACATTGTAGGGTTTTTAAATAATTTATTTGCAAATTATTGTGGAAAATAAGTATTTGGTCAATTAAAAATTTTTATCTCAATACTTTGTTATATACCCTTTGTTGGCAATGACAGAGGTCAAACATTTCTGTAAGTCTTCACAAGGTTTTCTACTCACATCTTGTGGCTGTTGTATTTCGGGCCCAATTTCCTATTGACATGCCAGATCTCCTATTAGAGCAGGATATTGATTTTGGTGGCTGTCGAGGTGGCAACACGGATTTTCTATGGGTGTGTTTGAGTATCTGGAGACTGCTTAGGCCACTCCAGGACATTGAAAGCTTCTTCCGAAAAGCCACTCTCTTCGTTTGCTCGGGCGTGTGTTTGGGACATATTGTATGCTGAAAGACCCCTCAGCCGACGTTTGTCATCAGTTCACCAATTCCCGTTGTTGATTTGGAAGGAGTTTGTGTTTTCACTCAAAATTATCACGATACATATGGCCGCCATTCATTCTTTCGTTTCAACGGGGAATTACAGTGTGTCCTTCTGGCCCTTTGCCAGAAAATAAAAAAAAGAAAAAAACAGTCCCAATGCATGATGTTTCCACCCCCATGCTTCTCAGTAGTTATGGTGTTCTTTGGATGCAACTCAGCTTTCTTTCTCCTCCAAACACGACAAGTTTGAGTTTTTACCAAAAAGTTCTATTGTGGTTTCATCTGACCATATGACATTCACCCAATCCTCTTCTGGATCATCCAAAATGCTCTCTAGCAAACTTCAGACGGGGGTCCTGGACATGTACTGGAGTTTAAGCAGGGTGGGACACTGTTGGCATCTCAGGTATTGATTCCTGGCGGCCGCAGTTGTGGTACTGTGATGGTCGTAGCCTTTGTTACACTGTTGGTGTCCCAGCTCTTCTCAGGTCATGTCACGTGATGGGTTCCCCCGTTGTGGTTCTGGGATTTTTTGCTGTCACAGTTCGTGTGAGAATTTTTGGAATTTTCCCCTCTACGGTGGGTGAGATCTTGCGTGGTGTGCCCCAGATCGAGGTGCGATGTATAATGTGTCTTGTATGTCTTCCATTTTGTCTAATAATTGACTCTCCCAAAGTGATTTCTTACGATCCAAGTGCTGGAACTATTGCAGAGTCGTTTCTTCTCAGCATGGTTTGCCAGTCTCCAATTTTGTTTTGTGTGTCCTTTGACCTTTGACAGCCTCTTTGGTCTGGCCTGGTGAGTTTGGATGTGTGAATGTTTGAGGTTGTGGACTCAGGTGTGTATTTTTTATACTGAAACGATGTTCAAATCAGGATGCCATATTATATAAGTTTAATCAGTGGAGTGATACAGAGTGAAGGGGGGGGGCCTCTTAAAGAAGTTGTTACAGGTTTGTGAGAGCCAGAAATCTTGCTTGTTGTAGGTGACCAAATACTTATTTTAAAGAGGAATTTACCAATTAATTCTTTAAAAAACCTACAATGTGATTTTGTTCTGGATTTTTTTTTCTCATTTTGTCTTTCTTAGTTGAGGTATACCTATGATGAAAATACAGGCCTCTCTCATCTTTTTAAGTGGAGAACTTGCACAATTGGTGGCTGAATAAATACTTTTTTCCCCACTGTATGTATATATATATATATATATACAGGGTTTGAAATTAAAACCGAAAAATTTTTTTTTTTTCAAATGTTCGGAAGGTAAAAATCAGCTGTTGTTGTGGCGGGAACGCTCTATTTCAAATCATATAGATCAATTTGGCGGTTATAATTTTTCGTCAGTTTATGTTCACCATTTCATTTCTTGGGGGATATGTCATGGCAAGCCAAATTCTGGCGTCAGGTTTAGCACAAATACTTGAACTCGTGAGATGATCATGAATTATGTTTGTTATTATTTGTCCAAAAAACAAACCATAAAAACACCACCTACAGAGAACGCATTACACGACGTGATGTATTGGTCTGGTTAGAGTAGACCAACACAGGCTTTAGTGCACGTGCGCATTTAGAGTACGATCTTTCACTGCATGATTCAGTCTATTAATTGCATATTTAAAGAATGACCCCATTAATTCAATTTAATAAGGGGGCTACAGAAATTTTATATTCATATAGTTATATCAATTCATATAGTTAATCAAATTTTCTTTAAAAATCAGCATGGTATGGTGTATGACATGTTTTTAGTGTCCGCTTGTGATTTTGATTTTTATAGAAAACATGTTCAATAAAGAATAATTATCTATCACTGAGACTAAATTTTAGACTAGCTATTGCATATTGGCTGTTGCTTGCGCTATTTCGCCAACAAAAAACAATCTATTTTTTGTAAATATTATAAATAATTTAATATCCTCTTGGTGTCATAATATTTAAAATAGTTTTAAAGAGTGGTATTTCAACCCATGTATGCTTATGCGTTTGACATGAGTGCATCAAATCAATATTAAAATGAAGGAAAATGTATCTATTTTTGGCTGTTTGTTGTATTGCTTTTTTGTATTTTTCTATTTGCTTTATTTTGCAAAGAAAAGTAACAGACCAACTGGCAAGTCAAAGCTCATCTATATCAATATTTAGTGTTTGAAAATGTGTTACTTTTTGGATTCTGCTAAAGTCTTTAGGGCACGTGGAATATTGTGCATTTTTCCTCTCAAATTCTCTCAAAACAGCCGTGTTTGTCATCCAGATATCTTCTAAAGCGTGAAAGGGTTAAGATTTGTAGACTTGGTTTATGGGGTGGCATGCTGTTTGCGCCAAAGCCATCGGAGGGGGTTTGGTTATTGCTGGTAATAGCATCATTAGGGGGAGAAGCGTTCCAAACCATATTAAAGCCTTATAGCTGTATCAGTCATGTGAAATGATATGCCTTTGTTACGCCAGACTCAGCCCACCGTTTCATCTACCTAACCCAGAGATATGGCTTTCATTGCTATTGGGCCCGCTGCTGTGATAGATGATGCTGTTTCATGTGCCAACGGAGGCGTACAGCTCTGCTTTTCACTTGTTTTTAATTAGCTTTCCAATGCTAATCAGGATGACTTTATTGAGTCCATCCTCACTTAAGATAATTTTCCCGGTCTCATCTCAAAAACAGATTGATAAAAAGAAGAATTTTCACTCAGGCACTTCAGCGTTCGCAGTACAATCTGTTTCCTGTGTAATTTTGAGATAAGGTGAAACAGTTCGACCCTCCATGCTGAAACTCTGCACGTCGGTGCCCTTTAGTGTGGTTTCGGCGAGATGGTGTGAGAAGATATTCCTCCGTCTCTCTCTCTCTCTGCTGAAGGGAGGAGGGAGGTGAGGTATGCACAAGGGGAAAGAGTTCCTCTCTCCTCAGTTAGGGTCATGTGAGCCGCTTGACGGATAAGCCTCGGTGCGGCGGGCAGAAAGCGCTAGAGGCGCAGTGCTGATTAAAACTCAGACTGCTATCTATCATCTGCCTTCCCCCACTCTGCCCTGGCCCCTTCCACCCTCCTCCAGCGCCGTCTTCCTCGTATTATTCTCTGGTGTGGGCGCCACGAAACAGATGGGTTTCCCAGAATCCAATATCGTTCGGTGGGGTAAAAGCCATTTGCATGAGCCCATCACCCTCCAACAGAAGACACCCTTATTCCTTACAGTGTGAGTAGACATCTGTGTCATGTATCTCTCTCTCTTTTTCCCTTTCTTTTCTATCCCTCTCTCTTTCGCAGACCAACGTCCTCATTTCTCTCTGCCAGTCCTCTTATCTTTTCATGGTGGCTTTTCTCTCACTGAAGATTTCACTGAGGTTCTGAGACCATCTTTTCTTTTCTTTTTCTCTATCTTTCTGTTGTTTATGATTCTGTATGCAAAATTAGTTTTTTTTTGGCATGATACACAGTGTTTACATGGCCAAGGAATTCATAAACATTGCACACACATTAAAGGAATATTAAAGGGCTTGTTTAGCTAAAATTGAAAATTCCGCCATCATTTATTCACCCTCATATTGTTCTAAACCTGCGTGAATTTGTTTCCACATAGACTATTGAAGGAGAATGTTCATGACATTCTTTTTCATATATTGACAGTGAATGGTGACCAAGGGCTCACAAGCTCCAAAAACAATGTATTTGCTGTTCCAAGTCTTCATTTCACAGCTTTTTGTGAGGAAAAGACTGAAATTTTATTTAAAAAGTCATTATTTAGTGATAGTCTTCCCCTTTGCTGTAACTCTCAAATCTTATGCATGCAGTTTCAAAATGTGCACATTTAAATTTAATGTTACAAGATGCAATGGAAGAAATGACACTTGGCATCATTAAACCTGGTATTACATGTCTTAGCATTTTTGTAAATACACCACCGCTCTAAAGTTTAACAGATTTTTTTTTTTGATTAAAATTAATATTTTTAACATTTTAAAATTAAAATGTTGCAAAATATTTCTGTTTCAAATAAATAATATTCTGTTACACTTTCTGTTCATCAAAGAATCCTGAAAAAAATATCACAATATCCACAAAAAGCAGCACAAATATTTTCAGCATTGATTTAATTAATTTTTTGTTGAGCAGCACATCAGCGTTATAGAATGTGACACTGAAGACTGGAATAATGGAAAATTCACCTTTGTCATCACAGAAATAAATTACAGTTTCTTAAAATACAAAACTGTTTTTCAGATTGTGACAATATTACAGTTTTACTGTATTTTTAGCAATTTAATGCAGCCTTGGTGATCATAAGAAAGTTCTTTCAAATCTTAATTATCCCAAACCTTTGAATATTAGTACACACATGTGAATGAGTGTCTTCGGCAAAAACAAAACCTTTGTATGACTTCAGAAATGCTTTTGTTACCATTTTATCACCAGTCTCAGCATTCTGATATTCAACATTCTCTGTTTTTGGAAGAAGCATAAGCCTTTCGAATGACATGAGGGTAAGTAAATGATGACCAAATGTTCTTTTTTTTGTGTGTGAACTATAAGATATTTTGAATTGCAGAATGTTTATTTGTAAATAAATTCCTTTTTCTCAATGTGCACCCATTTTTCATCTCTGTGCAAGGACTGCAGGTCATGTTCAGCTTGCTCTTGTTTGTTCCACTGGCTCATTTCATGCAGCATGGTTTGCACTTTCTGGGGATTTATCTAGATAGAAGGAGGCACTTCAATGGATTAGATTCATTTTAGGTTGACATTTTTCTGCCGGTTTGCAAAATGAGGAAGGTGATAATTTGTGTAGTTAGGGCATGAGGTCAAGAATTTGGTTTCTGCCTTATTCTGTGTGCAATAAGAGCTCAGCATGCCTCCTTGTAGCCAGTTTCCCTCTCTCTCTCTCATTTTCTGTGTCCTGGTGGCCTGATTTTCAAGCCCCTCAGTAATAGGATTATGTGTGCCATGGCTGACTTTGTAAGAAGAGAAAAAGCAAAAAAGAGATGTCAACACAGTGTTCTTGATGGACACAAATGGAAAGACCTTTAAAAAAGATCACCTAGTAACAAGAGGACACGCTTGGGTTTCTAGGAAACAGTCTAGGTGGGAGATCACAGGAAAATGGGCCTAAGAGACAGAAACAATGTGTAAAGACAAAAGTTTTGGTTACCATAGAAGCACAGGGCTCACAAAATTTCTAAATCGCTGGTAGCACTTCGGGCAGACATTCTTCAGATTTTGGTAGCCCAAAATGAATTTAAGTAGCCCGAATAAAAACATCGGCTGAACTTCACTGCGGACAAATCAGCATGATTAAAAACTTCAGTGATTGCTTTTTTTCTTCAAATAACAAGTCAAGAGAGTAGGGGTGCAACAGATCACAAAACCAACGGCTCGGATCATATTGCATTATCATATCAGATTTTGAGTAACAGATCGGGTCATTTTGCAGATGAGCAAAAAAATATGGTTCTTTATTATTTAAATAACAGAATACTTCTTTGATACCACAGCAAAAACTAGTAGCATATAGGGATGTAACGATTCACTCAACTCACGATGCGATACGATTCACGATACTGATTTCACAATTCAATTTTTATTTTTAACAAAAAGATATTTAAGACGAATTATAAATGAAAAGGTGTCCTTTTATTATTTCTCCAACAAAATGCTGCACATTTCTTTGTGAAATTGAAATATGTCAAATAATAAAACTAACTTAAAATTTTAAAACAAATCCAAAATCAAATAATTAAATAATAATACAAATAAAATAAATCTCTTCATATAAACAAACTAATGCTTTGGCTGTGCTTTTTCCATTTAAAATCAGAGGCAACCACTGCATTTTAATCACCGATCCAACAAAAGTGCGAAATAAGATTATTTAGAAGCAATTAGATTGAATAATTTCGAAATTTGAAGCAAAAAACAGAATGGTCTGATTTTAGCTTTGTAAATGAGATGCAAATGTCACTCTCTGACAGCAGGTGGCGCTTATGGAACAGCAGGTGTTTAACACTAGAACCGCCAGGGGTCGCTGTATACCTAAAACCGCCAGCGGGTAAATTTTACCCACGCACATGACTACTGTTGTGATATGGCAAAACAACATATTATTTCACTGTATTATGCCACTGTCTTCACAAAAGAAGTGTCTAGAGTCATTAAATGATTATGTCTAGTCATCAACTATATTCTTGTCCTGTTGTTTTATGTTCAAAACTTTTTTATGCAGGCTACACTAGTCACTTTTCAATACGTCAATATTAAGCTAAACAAGCCTGCAATGACAACGAGAATTAGAAGGAAGTAAATACATATTTAAGTGGTGTAACAGGCTATTATACAGTGGGGCAAAAAAGTATTTAGTCAGCCACCAATTGTGCAAGTTCTCCCACTTAAAGATGAGAGAGGCCTGTAATTTTCTTCATAGGTATACCTCAACTATGGGAGACAAAATGAGAAAAAAAAAATCCAGAAAATCACATTGTAGGACTTTTAAAGAATTAATTCGTAAATTCCTCAGTAAAATAAGTATTCGGTCACCTACAAACAATCAAGATTTCTGGCCCTCACAGACCTGCAACTTCTTCTTTAAGAGACTCCTCTGTCCTCCACTCATTACCTGCATTAATGGCATCTGTTTGAACTCGTTAACAGTATAAAAGACACCTGTCCACAACAACCTGTTCAAACAGTCACACTCCAAACTCCACCATGGCCAAGACAAAAGAGCTGTCAAAGAACACCAGAAACAAAATTGTAGACCTGTACCAGGCTGGGAAGACTGAATCTGCAATAGGTTACCAGCTTGGTGTGAAAAAATCAACTGTGGGAGCAATTATTAGAAAAATGGAAGACATACAAGACCACTGATAATCTCCCTCGATATGGGGCTCCACGCAAGATCTCACCCCGTGGAGTCAAAATGATCACAAGAACTGTGAGCAAAATCCCAGAACCACACGGGGGGACCCTAGTGAATGACCTGCAGAGAGCTGGGACCAAAGTAACAAAAGCTACCATCAGTAACACACTGCACCGCCAAGGACTCAAATCCTGCAGTGCCAGACATGCCCCCCTGCTTAAGCCAGTACATGTCCAAGCCCTTCTGAAGTTTGCTAGAGAGCATTTGGATGATCCAGAAGAGGATTGGAAGAATGTCATATGGTCAGATGAAACCAAAATAGAACTTTTTGGTAAAACTCAACTTGTCGTGTTTGGAGTAGAAAGAATGCTGAGTTGCATCCAAAAAACACCATACCTACTGTAAAGCATGGGGGAAACATCATGCTTTGGGACTGTTTTTCTGCAAAGGGACCAGGACGACTGATCCGTGTAAACGAAAGATGAATGGGGCCATGTATCGTGAGATGTTGAGTGAAAACCTCCTTCCATCAGCAAGGGCATTTGAAGATGAAACGTGGCTGGGTCTTTCAGCATGACATGATCAATGATCCCAAACACACCGCCCGGGCAACGAAGGAGTGGCTACGTAAGAAGCATTTCAAGGTCCTGGAGTGGCCTAGCCAGTATCCAGATCTCAACCCCATAGAAAATCTTGGGAGGGAGTTGAAAATCCATGTTGCCCAGCGACAGCCCCAAAAAATTACTGCTCTAGAGGAGATCTGCATGGAGGAATGGGCAAAAATACCAGCAACAGTGTGTGAAGATTTACAGAAAACGTTTGACCTCTGTATTGCCAACAAAGGGTATATAACAAAAGTATTGAGATGAAATTTTGTTATGACCAAATACTTATTTTCCACCATAATTTGCAAATAATTCTTTAAAAATCCTACAATGTGAATTTTATGAGAGTTTTTTTCCTATTTTGTCTTCCTAGTTGAGGATACTATGCTGAAACTTACTGGCCCTTAGCGGTGTAAGGGGCGAGAACGTGCACAATGGTGGCTGATTCGTAAATACTTTTTTTTCCCAACGGGAAACAATTGGCATGAAGCAAGATTATTAAGATAACTATGTTTATTGTAAATTACAAAATAGGACAATAATGAGCAATAATAGTTCACCCACAGTGCATAGGATGATGCGATGACAGAAATGCACGAGCGCCATCAGCTTCACCTAATCAATTATTTATTTTTTTAGTTATATAATTTATAATTTGAATTATACAAGAAGAACGCCAGTAAACTTCGAGTAATTAAAAAAAAAGGTTTTATTCATTAGCCTACATCAGATCAGATTTTTTTCTTCAGGAAACAGCAGACTAGAATAAATAGCAACACAGAACGAACAATAAACGATAGAGATGGCAAAACAAAAATTAAATCAAAATTTTGAACAATTATGAGTAACATAAATAAATACGTCTAAATATGATATATTGATCGCCATCAGATGCTGAGCCGACAGGACACTTTACTTATCTCTCCCCACCATCAGACTCTCCATCGCTCATGGCATTTAGTGCTCCTTATACCTCTTCAGCATTCATAAATCGCCTTCTTTTACTCATTTTGTCTTTATTTATGAAACTGATAACCGCTAATTCAGTGAGTGAAAGGCATTGCCTAGCAATGCACTATGTTAAAACATAAGCGGCACGAAAAAGACAGCGCGAACATACAGGCATTTTATAGCGGGTAAATTTGACCCGCGCGGCGCTTATAGGTATAAATGCCCCGTTTTTTGATCTGGTTTTATCTAAACAATTTTTAACAACAGGGGATTGTAAATCACACAATTTTAGTAAAAGTCAGTGACTGGGAGACTTGAATGTTTTATTAAAAATCTTTTATGTACGTTTTAAAAACAGCCACGGGTAAAATTTACCCCTTGGCGGTTCTAGTGTTAAAGGCTGCTGCCCCTTTAAGACCGAATGCACGGATTCAATATAATGATACACATCTGATTTCTTTCTCAATTGTTTACATTCACTTAAGACATAACCGACTGTGTTTACGAGAATACTTGCCGAGACAGTTATTTTGAGATAATTTTGTGTGTATGTTGTGTGTTCATTCAGATGCAAGGATACGCGAAAGAGGAATCAATTCTGTGTTAGTGCATTCTCAACTGCAGCTCTAAAGATGTGCAGCAGCTTCCTTTCGAAGGAGCGTGAATGGGTTAAAACACTGAAATGTTTAAATCGGCAAGAATTAGAACACAAGTGCAAAAAAATCAGCTGCACGTGTGGAGTCCTTGCTATAGTTAGCCGGACCTTATTCAACGCTTCCCGAGTGTTTTCAGTGCCCCACACATTCCCGTCCTTCTTCTTCTTTTCCCTCTTCTCGCGCTTTTCTCCTTCCCCCCTCCCCCCTCTTTTTTTTTTTCCCTTTTCCTTTTTCTCCTCCTTTTCTCCTCCCCAAATCAAGGAAGGAATTTTATATCACTGTTCAAGATAGCCCGTCGGGCGGTGATACATTTTGGTAGTCCGATTGGAAAACACAATAGCCCCGGGACGTTGGGCTAGCGATTTTTCGAGCCCTGAAGCATGTACTCAGTTTACATCCTCAATGGCCTGCAGTAGGCTACATATCATCACATTCACCCATTAAGTTAAGCATGTATAGTCTCTTTCTCTCTCACTTCCTTTGATCTACTCAAACATTTATAATTAGGCTCTATCTGATACTACAATGTATGTTCCAATGACCATAACAAAAAAAATGGAAATTAGTGTATTTTCTTTCCATTATCCTTTGTATGATTTTGTCCTGTCTAATCCATCACTTCTCTCTGTCTTAAATAATGGACCTATATACTCTCTCCTGAAACATGCAACCACCTATTACATTAAACAGAAATTTTGTATTAGTTGCATCAGTTTAAAGTTTATGTCTTCATTATAGGATATATAGACCTTCATTCCTCTGGTAAATATGGACCGTAACAATAGGAGCTTTGGAATTTGTGACACATTCTTATCTTTAATGGATGCTATTAATCTAACTGACCAACCGCAGATAAAACCCACACACACCATCCTGCCGGTAACCTTTTCTCAAATACCAGGTGTGTGTGTGTGTGTGTGTGTGTTTCTGCTTGTGTGTAGATGCTTCATTTCATAAAAGTAGAATTCATTCTTGAGTTCCACTTGAGTGATGTGCTTCTCCATTGTCTTGTACCCCTGGTACCCATGCAGTTTTTATTCAATCATCCTCATGTCTCTAGAACCCTTTGTCTGAAACATTTGTTGATTAAACATGCCATGTAAAATTTCCATGAAATGATACTGCAGTATTTATAAGGTACTTATAAGAATAATATAGTATTACCACATTTGCACCAGGAATGCAAACTGTGTGTATGTATGTACGGGGGTGTGTGTATATATATATTATATATATACTAATAATCTATATATATTATATACACCACATTTAGTTTTATTCTTGATATAATAATGTTTGATGGCTAAATTTAAAAATATTTTATAATTATTTTTTTATTTAGACAAAATAGTAGTGAATTTGAAAATCTACTTTTTATTTGTTATCAGCTATAACATGAGCATAATTATTGGCTTATCTGTTTGTATAAATCCAATCATGTAATACTGTTACCAAATTATAGGCCTATATACCATAAAGAATACCATAGTATAAGTGATACACAAAATATCGGTATTCAATCAGTTATTGGCAGTTTTTAAATTTTTTTTAATTCTGTTATTCAATTTCATTGTTTATTTTAATTTATTTTCGTAATGCATATAATGAGATGATTCCTCAATTTTTAATTCATTTATTTATTTAGACAAAATAATAAAAAAAATGTATATCTGCTATATTAGTTATCGGTTTTCAGCTTTAACATGAAAATAATTAGCGCCTTATGTGTTCCAGACAGATATTAATATTGGTGCATCCTGAATTGGCATCATGGAAGTGTCCAAAAATCATGGTGTGACATGTTTTTGTAACGACAGGGCTGCTTCTCACATACAGGCTGCAAATGCGTGGAGTGAATAGCGATCATGTGTGTATCTATAGATCAAGCCTTCCTGTCTAATTGAAATGCTCCCTTGGCGCACTCTATATGCATGACGTACACATGCATTTAGCTCTCTCTCCCTCATAAAGGTGATAGTCCTCATTTAGTGCGTAGATTTATTACCTCTGCTCATCTCATACCTATAGTAATGACCTTTGAAACTATTCTCCTCTCTCGCTCTCAAACCCTCCCTCTCTCCCACTTGTCTCCTTTACCACATGTCTGCAGTCTCAATTCATTTCCCTTCATTTCATTTGGCTGTCTTAATGGACGAGAGGAAGGGGAAATAGAGCCCATTACTTGGCTATGGACTTTCATCATCTCTCTCGTTCTCTGTCGGCCCCCCCTTCTCCCCCACCTCCCCCTCTCTCTCATGGCTCTCTAATGGCTAATGCTAATGAACAGAGACATCTTTAACAAAAAGACATTGAAGCAAAAAAACAACTTTATTTCATTGTGTGAGAGGAGGGATTGTGTTTACGGTTCCTCTCCTCGTCTTTCTGGGTTTGTGAGTCTGTGTGTGTGTGTCTGCACTTTATCTGAGAGTGGTGCTGGTAGACATGGCCATGCCAAGTACAATGTATTGACCTCTGGCCTAGAACAAATGCTAATCAATGAGTCCAGCAGTCCATGTCCAGGAAGTCCTTGGGGACGGTATTCAAAAACCCCTCCGTTTGTGGTCTAGACAGCGGCCAGATCCTTTAGGAATCATTTTTACTCTAAACTTCCATTGGCTGATTCAGTCCAACCACTTACTCCTTAAAATCTGTCAGGAAGGTTGCCGTACCCTTTATTTTTTTCCCTCTACTTGCCTTGCAGTATGTTTACACACCCTGTTCTTTCTTTTGCCAGATCCTCTTGCTTTAATGTGCGGTCTGTTTTCAAGGGCTTTTGGCCTGACGTTTCTTGAAGCACATTTAAGTGTCCCCAGAGGAGTTTTCTCATGGAAAGAGTGTCACTTTCACTCTAATATTCCTCCCCTCACACACAGTTTTGCGTCTGACTGTGCAGTTGCATACGTGTATTGAGGGAGTTCTCATATCTATATGTGTGTGCGGATTGGATGTCGGTCACATTAGGGAGTGTTTTATAAGGGTGTTTTCTTCCCCAGTGGTTTTGGTATGTTTGTAGCAAGAGAGCAGTTGGTCCAGACATTGTATGTTACTGTTATCAGTGATACTTTGAAACCCTAGAAAGATATGTGATGACTATAACAATTTAATGTTTAAATTCATGGCATGCTAACTAAACAACTAAATAAGTGCTTTTGGAGATGTGCTAAACAGGGACGCACGCCAAAGATTATTAGCCAAAAATGGCATTCTCAGTTTTAAGCCGAAAGAAAAAACTAGAGATGCATCGATTGACTCGTCCGATCGGAATCGGACGATTTTTCGCATGACCAGCCGGTCAGTCTCACGTCTTGCCGATTCCGTGCCGATCCTTTTATTGCCAGCGGCGCCAGCAATGATGTCACAGTCACATGTCGCGTGTAAACATGTCGTTTTGCGTGAGAATGGTTCTAATTTTAATAGAATTCAGTGTAAACGACGACTTATAATGTATTTATGTCGTGCCAGATGAGGCTTGCACAGCCTGAGTGAGTGTGTGAGAGAGACAGCACACACAAAATAACTCATAAATTTATAGATGCATACTGCGGTAGGAAAAATATTTCAATATATTTGAGGTAGCCACATTATACGCCTGAGGTTCTCCCCGACATATCAATTCAACAGATTTGCAAAAACGGACAACTGATTTTACTACAATGGTAATTTCAATAAACAAGAAGTAAAATTAGTGCTTTGATTTTAGGCAAATATTGACTCTTGTTGCTCAATTTTGCCTGACGAAAATAGTTACCTATGCAAGCAGCCACGCAACGGTTTTGTGTCTCGAGCAACCACTCGGTGTTTCAATACCGATTAATCCAGTTTTTTGAATTATCCATAAGTCAATGATTCAGTGGCCCTTCATCAGTACACTCCCGTTGCCATCGTTCTGAATGTAATCAGCCGTTTAATGATCGGTTGGAATGACTATAATGGCTCACTCATTAAAAGACATATTGCCGCCGCTACGAAGGTTTAGTCCCATTTAAAATATTCATTGCTTTTTTCAAACATCTTAATTTGTGTTTTTTTTAATTATGTAAACATTAATCTTATCAAATTATTATGCATTTTGAAATTTTCAGTGAATGCATTTATGGCGCCTCACTTCTCAAACTGTCTGTAACTGCATCTAAGCCACTTCCTATTGCATCTTCTGTTTTCCTCGGCAGTGGTAATATAGAGTTTGTTTAATACTAATTTTATTTGATGGTAACAACTCTCCATTTCTTATTTTCAACTGAATATTGAAAAAAAGTAATATTTTGATGTACAGATGACACATTTATAATGTTAGTGGGGGGACATGATCATTGTAGTAACAAGTGGGAATTAATCGTGTATTTTGGGGTTACATACAGCAACTCATTTTAAGTCAACAATTTCTTCCTCTTTCCAGTCACAGAGCACTTTAATTTGAGAGTTGTTTAAGTGAGAGAAAATCTGTAACTTTTGGGTCCAGATTGGGGGAATTGTAATGTTTAATCATTTATTTTATTATGTAAATAATTTATTTGCTTTATTTTTGTTTGTATATGCTGTCAATTTATAGTTCTTAGAAAGAAAATTGGAATGGGCAAAAATAGGCATCTGCAGGTCACACTTACAAAAAAATTGGAAATCGGAATCGGTGCTCTCTATAAAAACCAGCCCAAATATGCCGCCATATCTCAAGCTCTGATATATAATAGCGTTGATAGGACTATGCATTATTTAGCAAAAAACAACAACAACTTATATCTGATTCGGATACATATAAGTGAATAAAAATAATACATTGATATTTAATATGAATTTATTTTCTGTTAAATTTTATTATGTTACTTGTGGTTGTTTTATTTGCTTGTGTTTTTTTTAATTCAGTGTCATTAAAATTTAGTTAAATTAAAAAAGTCTTACAAAATTACTTTATAATATTTAGTACAAATAAATAATTATTACAAAGCATTTTCGGTTTTCGGCCAGGTGCATCCAGAATTTTCGGATCCAGTTTCAGCCCAGAATTTTCATTTTCGTGCATCCTAGTGCTGATATTAAAGTTCTGGCTAATAATTATTTTTAAGCTATGGCAATACCGATGATGCAAAAAAAAAAAGAAGAAATTAAAAACGAAATTTAAATTATATAATATGAAATGGAAAAAAAAATCACATTTCCCACAAAAATATTAAGCAACACACCTGTTTTCAATATTTTAAATAGTGTTAAATTGTAATAATATTCCACAGTATTACTGTTTTACTGTAGTTTTGATCAAATAAATGCTTCTTTTCAAAAAATATGAAAATATCTTATTGACCCCAGACGTTTGAACCATAGTATACAGTATATACTGATATTGTTAATTCCTAAATACTTTATTAAAGGTATAGTTCACCCAAAAATTTTGTCATTTTTTCCTCCCGCCTCATGGTCATTCAAACCTGTATAAGTATATTTTGAAGAATCAAACAGTTGTTGGTCCCCATGGACCTTCCAAAGTAAGGAAAGAAATACTGTGAATTTAATGACGCATCGCTGTTTGATTGACCAGCTTTTTCAAATATCTTCTTTTCTGTTCCACTTAAGAAAGAAACTCCTACAGGTTGCAATGACATGAGGAGTGAGTAAGTGATCACAAAATAATTCCTTTTTGGGTGACTATCGTTTAGATCCTTAAAGGGTTAGTTCACCCAAAAATGAAACTTAGCCCATAGCCCGGCACCCTCAAGTCATCCTAGGTGTACATGACTTTCTTCCTTCAGATGAATCCAGTCGGAGTTAAATAAAATTTGATCTTTCAAGCTGTTTCATGGCACTCAGCGGGTGTTGCATGCATCAGTCCAAAAGCAGTTAAATAAAATGCACCCATCCATAAAAAAAGTGTCTCACACGGCTCCGGGGGGTGAACAAAGGCCTTCTGTTGCGAATCGATGCGTTTTTGTAAGAAAAATATCCATATTCAAAACATAATAATCACTTTAATCTAGCTTGTGCTCACTGTTGTAGACCGAAGCAGTTCCGGGCTGATGACCTATGAGGTCAGTGCTGCGCATGCCCTTTAATAGACAATATTGAACATGTTTTAGGTCAACTTAAAATAAAAGGTACATTTTCTAGCTCTGCTTTACTGTGTGTACAGTGGGTGTATATTTTATGGGTAATTCTGATGATTAGGGTTATAGTGTGGGATGATAATGTACAATAAATACTGTTGACAGTTGCAGTCTGTAGCACTGCTACAAAATGTTGGTTTTACTGGCTCTGACATTTAAGTAATTCATTAGTACAAATATGTGAGACATGGACCAATGCCACAGGCAACGACGGAAAGTGAAAAGGAAACTGTGTGTGTGTGTGTGTGTGTGTGTAAGCTCTTAAAGTAGGTCCACATGTCTCTCCCAGTTATGCTGAAATAGCAAAGGTCAAGGTTCCTGAATCCTAGGCCATGAACCTTGACCTTTTGTTATTGCACATTTCCCTCAGTCTGCCAGATCTTCTGTTCTCTCACACACAGACTCAGTCTCTGTATTCTCATCATTGCCTCAAGATATGCCATTTCTGTCCCCTGTTGTCATTCAAAAATAGTTTCCATGGTCCAAGAGACAACCAACCAGCATGTTTTGATATGCACACATGTACACAAATGTGCAGATTTCAACAGATACAAGTCCTAAATGTGTTCACACACACACACACACACACACACACAAAACATTGCATTTGATTCATTTGAGTGCTGGTTAAGGCAAGCTCTAAAACATGTATAAGATGAGACTGTGAAAGCACATTGCTGAAGAGCATGCATGATGAATGATGTGCATAAATTTGTGCTTGCATTGCATTTATCCATCTTTAGAAAGATTTCATATTGATTGACATAAGCCTTTTGTTTAGTGGATCATGAAAGCATAAAATCTGATTTGAAATGGTTAATACACTTATATTATAAATAGGGCTGGGCGATATAGCAAAAAAATTGATCAACGATATAATGTTTCATATCATTCGGTATCGATAATTATTGTCATTTTTTTATAACCTTTTTTAAAACAAAAAGCAATAGATTTTTTTATTTATTTAACCACTGTATTTATAATTAACACAATTTATTGAGACAAACTAAATTTTTTTTTTTTTTAACAGTCAAACACAAAATAAAAATTTAACAAATATCTAATTTCTAATGTTTTATATGCAGATTAAATAGGTCTTTATTGTATAGGTCCAATTGTCTCCTGAGGCCACAGGAGGGTGCAATGAGCAAAATAATGCAGCGCATTTAAATTGTCAACGCAAGGAAGTTACTCTATAAAAATGTGCATTACATCTAAATTAACTCTTATAAATCAAATATAATTTCGTAAATTGCATAAACAATTATGAACAAAACAGCATCATGTATTTATGCATGGCTTAATCCAAAGAGCCAAAGCGCCGTTCACACAGATTGCATTTAAAAACATATGAGACGCAGTGAAAAGGAATAAACCTTCACAGATTCGTGACGTGTTTTCTAAAAGTTTATACTGTTTTAACTTTGCATGGCTTTCTATACATCTCTTCTGTGAGACGCGAGTGCAACAGTCGTACTTGTCGGTCTAAAAATGCGCTGAATATGCGGTAGGTATACAATAAGGTGTACCATCGATAAATATCGATACCGTTTTATCGCCCAGGTCTAATTATAAAACCGTTAATAAAATATAAAATAAAATAAAATAACTGTTAATTTTCATTCCAACACTTTTAACAACACAAAATTGTGAAGGAAATGAGTAATAAAAGGATTAGGGATGTTAAACAGATAGATAGCATGTGTAAGTAATGTGTAAGGGTTAAGTAATTAGTAAGGGTGAATTTTTGACTACCTTTTTGAAGTTTGCTTATTTAGTCAGAGGAGATTATATCTCTTTCAAAAGGGCATTTGTCACAAATAAAAACTGAAAGTTCATGGTCAGTTATAGTCATATGACAATTCGTAAGCATGCACTTTATGAAATGTATAATTATTTCATCACTGGACTGCATAAACATACAGAATACATTACATACACCAAATTATGCTTAATATGTTTGATTGTTATTGTGCAGTATGTATATACAGAATGTATGGGAGCATAAAGAGAGGGCACTTCTGATGTTTTGGTATGAAACATGAGTTTCTCACTCTGAGTGTGTGCTTGTCAGTGTTTTTACTGAGCTGTGCATCACCTTCACGTCTTGCGTGTATGACTTGCATGGGAACTAGTGTGCCTTCACCCACACTTACTTTCATTGTCAGATTATTTGTGTATGTGTGTAAATGCCCCTTATCCACTATCGCGATCATAAGCACCTACGATTATGCTCGTCAGTGTTTTGATTGTAACTGTGTGATAATGGAAATGTTAATTTGTTTCATAAAGATCCAGTGAGATGTTTTTGCAAGAAGATTTTTTTATTTATTTTTTTTACCTGTGCTGGTGCATTTCATCTTGAAACATGAAGTTTGATTAGTAATGACATATACACTGCCATTCAAAAGGGTCGGAAAAATGGTAAAAACAGTAATATTGTGTAATATTGCGATTTAAAATAACTGTAATCCTAAGTGAATGTATTTTAAGATAATTATTTTTTTATTAATTCATTCCTGTGATGGTAAAGCTGAGTTTTCAGCGTCACATGATCCTTCAGAAATCATTCTAATATGCCGATTTGCATATTTCTTATTATTATCAATAATTGTGCTTAAAGGTGCTGTATGTAAGTTTTTGACTCTACTAAAGCGTAAAAATGCCATAATATGTTTGCAGATATTTAAGAAACATGCTAAGTTAACATACTTGTTTATCTGAAAAACAATGCTACAGTTTTGGTCTGTGTAACCCGCCCACTGCCAGTTTACCCAATTGTATTTCGGCACCCCGGGTTGCCAGTTGGCGGAAAACACAGTGTATTTCATTTCATTCATCGTCAAGTGTGCTCGTTCCTGTTGGTGTCGTCAATCTGGCAATCTGCGTGTGCATCAAGTCTGAGGAGGAGGAGCTGGGTGAAAAAAACCCCTCTCCAATATATGCAATACCTAGTTCAACCACTAGTTGTCAATCCTACATACAGCACCTTTAATGTTTTTGATGAAACTGTCAGAATTTTTTTTTTCTTTTCTTCAGATTTCTTTGATGAATGGAAAGTTCAAAAGAACAGTATTTAAATAAAACAGAAAAGCGTTTGGAACCCTAAGAAATGTCGTTACCATCACTTTTTATTAATTTAAAGTAAGTATTAATTTATTCTTACTGACCCCAACCGTAATCACTATTAAATTGTATGTTCTATTCGTCCGATGGCTAAATGTAAGGTTGAATAACATGATTGTCTTTTCTTTTCAAAAATGTTTTTGAGTTTTTTTATTTAATTTATTTGTATAAGTACAACCTACATTAAACTAAATACATAGGTAAATAAAGATATTTAGTTAGTTAGTTAGTTTAATTAGTTATATAGCCAGTTGGCTTTCATTTATCTCACAGGCACTAACCATAATTTTGCTAATTGCAATGGCACAATTTAATTCTAGAAAAAATTATATCTGCTAAAGATTTAAATTTTATTTTATTTTGAGATTAGCCCCAAAGCTGACACATGGACTAAAAGCAAACTGTACTTGTTTCTTGTCATAAATCTAATGATTTCTAGTGAAGTAATACTTAAAACAAATTTAACCGTCTTATGGAAACATTTCACACTCTTTTTTTCTCTCTTTTTCCATCTTAGTTTCTTTATTCCCGTCAATCTGTCTTTCACACAAATACAGTCCTCTAATCTCTCTTTATCACACGTTCTCACACATTCTCTGGCATTGAATTAGTTTGAATTAGTGAGTTCATTGCTATGTAAAGGGGACCAGTGGGGTTTAACCTACTTAGTTCGCCGTTTAATAATGTATGAGTGAGATTTGAGAGCCGTGTGCAGCACAATAAGGTGTCTTCACTTGCTCTTTTTCAGCTTTGATCTCTCCCTCTTGCTGCCTTCTATTTCTACTTTTTCTCTCAGTTTCTCGTTCCTGCTTTGAGCGGTACCCCCATGATGCTCTGCATGCCTTCGGGGAAATTCATAATCCATATTCCATATGGGAGGATATTTGAATTAGATTTATTTGTGTAGTCTTTCGTATCTGTTGTGTAGTCTGGAGAATGGATGGGTAGAGTCGAGCAGAAAGACGTGAGATACGGTAAGGATAGATAGATGGTGGGACGGTGAAGAAGCACGACAGGCTTGCAGACAGACGGACTGATTACAAATATCGTGCTCATCACGGGGTCTTCAAACTGTGTTTTTCCTCCTCCACCTCACAGTTCGTGCTCTCACATGTCCAGGTTATGCCCAGATAGATAGTGTTAATGAGGGTTTCTGACAGTGGGTCTGTGTGAAGATCCTGCTCTGTGTTCCTGAGGGAACTCTACAGTTAACAAGCTCACTGGGGAAGACCTTGGCAGCATTTTCCCACGCTGTCAAGCCGGGTTCAGTGCTCAAAAACAGGCCCTGAATGTTAAAATGCAGTCTTTGCCTCTTTCTTTCTCTAATTCCTCAGTTTATTTACACTCTGTCTGAGGTATGATGTCAAACTGGATGTATTGTGATGTTCCAGATTTCTGTCAGCGAAACCGTAAGAATGGAGAACACATTCCGATATGGTTATAAAGACCAGAGTTCAGCAGTCATTGTATCTAATCTGAGTGTGGTATGTGGTGTATGACACTGTATAATATGGGTTACAGGGTTTTCAATGGCCAGTACTGATAACGATATCTAGAAAGCAGGGTGGCCAATGAGTCGTCAGATTTTGTAAGCCCTTTCTGAGGAGATTTAGGAGAAATTCAGTGGTACTGATTGATTGAACTTCATGAATAAAAGCCATTAGAATTGGTCCTTTGCTAAGCTCCACCCTCTTGTTACTAACTCAAGCAAGTTTTAGAGAGCATCCCATAGAAATGAACTGGAGGTTTCCATGCAGTGCGCTTTTCAGTAAACTGCTCATGATGTGTTAAAAAAAAATTCAATTCTTATGGGGTTTGAATTGAATTGTGACATTGAAAATGATTGTTTTTTTCTTTATTTTCATTTTTAAATGGTGAAATTAGTGACATAGTTAGTGACAAGTAAATGCTTTTCACAGTCAAGAAAAGTAAATACTTTCATGTGAAAGCAGTTACAAGTGATAGCATTAGTGTAAGTCAACACTACTGTGCCTAATGATACTACAACATGTTCTCTATGGTTTTGTGAACTCTTTAGTTCCTATTGACGTTAAAATGACATCAATTGGTATATAAATGACATTAATTTAATAACGTTAATTTATGTACTGAAAGAGCAAATACATTATCGTCCAAAAGTTTGGGGTCAGTAAGATTTTTTCTCCCAGCAAGGATGATTTCAATTGATCAAAAGTACTAGTAAAGACATGTATTGTTGCAAAAATATTATTTCAAATAAATGCATTGCAAAGTATCCTGAAAAAAATGTATCCATTTCAACAAAAATATTAAGCAGCAGTTTCAAACATCGATAATAATAATAAATGTTTCTTGAGCAGCATATTAAAATGATTTCTAAAGGATCAAGTGAAACTAAAGTTTCTAGTAAACTGTTTTTTTTTTTTTAAATATACTACTATTTAATATTTTCAATTGTGTGTAATGATATTTCACTATATTACTTTTTTTATTGTATTTTTGATTAAATAATGTGATGTTCTTTATGCATGTTCATTTAGGAATGAAGACTGACAGATTATTTAATCCACAGTATGTACTTACAAGGAATTATTTAAAGATTTGGAAAAGCATGTATGATATAATGACAGCAAAATGAATTAAATGAAAAAGTACACTATGCATTAACAAAAAGAGAAAATGTATCCACTGACTAGGCCGATATATCTATATACTGGTCACAACTGTATACAGAAGGATTATTTGAAATGCACACACACAAACACATCTGACTACTAAATGTCCTCTTCTCTGATCCTTTCCACTCTTTTTCTGTCTTTCATAGGTTACTCGCTCTGACAGGTTTGACCCGAGAGCAGTTTGTCACCTACGGAGCATTGCTTCTCATTTCCTCTTGCGTCACATCGCCCTAGTCCATCATCCTGTGAAGAGTAACTGGAATATACTGCCTCAACACACTTTTATTCTAAGAGAACTGTGGGATTGCTTTCCAGAGAGTTACAACATAACCCTCTAACCACAAAGACGCTCTATCGCTACAGTCCCACCCTTTTCTCGTAGCCGAACCTGTGATGAATGCGCGTCATGAAACCACTCCGACGCACCGGAGGTCACCGAATTCCGTTACCCTGTCATCTCTGCGTCGCTTCACGGACAGTAGCGAGCGCCCGCACGGACAATTGCAAACAAAGCTCTCATAGTTGGATTACCAAAAGTAGCTCATGATGGGAAAGTAGACATCCGGCATCACGGATAGCCTGCACAGAGGTCTGGGACTCAGTGCTGTATCTGAGCGTGCCATGTCTGGAAACGGCAACCACTGCCCCAGCCCCAGAGGTCTGGGCAATCCTTTAGGGGGCTTCCCGATGCCGCACTACCCTTACTTCTTTCCTCATATGCTAGGAGGGCTCTCCCCTCCCGCGCGCTACCTCGCTTCCCCGTCAGGCTCTGTGTCCTACGCACTGTCGTACTCTTTACAGCACTTTAAGCACTCCCGCGTCTCCTGCAAGTGGGTAACCTTGCTTCTTTTCTGGTGTGAAACTTCTGCGTTTTGTGGCCATCACCACCAGTGCTTTCCCGTGTTGTGACACACATGTAAAGAATGGCGCATAGTGGTCTATTGCGAAAAGTACAAGAAGTTACCACTACTAAAATACAACCCCATCTGGAACTGTTACCTTGTATTGCCTTAAATCATGCACAGCACAGTTAAATCCTTAAAGAAACAGTTCACCCCAAATGAATGTTCATTTTGTGCTAAATATAGGTTCATTACTTTTTCTCTCCAGAATCTGTACTGTCCAGGAACGGGAGGCCAAAAAAAACCAACAACAAAAAAAACCGCCCGTACTCCCCTACAGAGTCGTTATATCTCTAAAATGTTCGCCTAGGATGCACAAGTCCCGTCTCGACTTCCTGATCTTTCAACATGATCTCACATTGCCACAATTTATAGTAATCTTATCGTTTTTCACTCTAACATTTGTATGCCTCAGTGACAGGACTTTAACAAGAAAGGTGAAAAATATAGCGCTATATGCCTTCCCTCTCAAAGTTGAGTAATGAGAATTTTTAAAACATCTTTTTTTAAAGAATTTTTTTCACCAAGGCTGCATTTATTTGATGTTTTCTATTTTAATACATTTTGAAATGTATCTTATTTCTGTTATATCAAAGCTAAATTTTCAGCATCATTACTCCAGTCTTCAGTGTCACATGATTCTGCAGAAATCATGTTAATATGCTGATTTGCTGCTTAAGAAACATTTCTCATTATTATCAGTGTTGAAAACAGTTGTGCTGCTTAATATTTTTGTGGAAACTTATATTTTTTTTCAGGATTCTATAGTGAATAATGCTGAGGTTACACAGCTATCAAATAAAATATTCTTTATGATGACAGAATTTTAATTTTGGGTGAACTTTTCCTGAGTAGCAGTGATTGGTCTTTTACATATGCACTCACAACAGTTTAATTAAGTGATGTAAATCTGTTCTTGACAGTATGGTGGCTGCTAATTCTGTGTGTACTTTACAAATCACCCACTGACCATATTATGCCTCAGGAGACCCTTGATTAAATACTGTTAAAGCCCAGTTTTAATTTTTGAACAACCGCTATGGGACCATTTTAAAAACCCATCATTGGAGAGAGTCTAGCTTTTATAACTTTGGAATTTGTCTCTTCGTATCTTTTGAAAATCTATTTCAGCATAGCTTGTGTGTGCATAAATGTATGAAATAGACTTTAAATCAATATGTTAGAGTGACTGACTATTTAAAATCCCTCTGAAGTTTTGGTTCATTGGTGCTTGTGATCTGACATATATTTTGATGCTCAACTTCATGCTCTTCTCCGCTAACATGCATTGAATTTGATTATAGCCCATACACATGATCCTGCTGTTTCAAAAGGCCTTGATGTGTCAGAACTCATTGGTTTACTCAGGTTATCTCTGCTATCTGTTGTTTGGCCTGTTCTGCACTTTGAGGTGTAAAAACCACCGGAATGTTCCTGGGCAAAACCGAGATGCCATGCTGCCCACAGTGCCTGGGGTTATGAACGTCCTGATGTGAACTAGACCTGTGTGTGTTAGCTCGGGTCTGTTTGTGCATGAGCATTTACATGCGTGTACTTGATGATTATTGAATGAAACATGAAAAAGCATGGTTTCTTTATAGCTTTTTAGCAATAGCCAAGCTGGGCAGTATCACAAGATCAAAAATCACAAGATTTTACATAGTCTGGACAGGCACAATGAGATATATTTTGATATTTATATCAAGCTTAAGTAAGCCATAGGTCGTTTCCACAGACACAAATGTAAACGCTGTGGGTTTGTGGTGCTTTCAAAACATCAGTTTGTTTGCGTATCCTAACCAGCCCAAAGTAACACTGGCTCAACCAATAGTGTGAATTTGGGGCGGGACTATCTGTTTAAGCAAGACAGGACATGCCAAAACTTGATTGAGAGCAGACAATTGGAGTAATGACGCAAATCACCAAATTAAAAATGACACTTTGAACTGGTTCATGGAAATTATCCAAACTATTTTTGCTGCTACTATTAAAGGAAGTGCCTTGAAACAAGCAGTATTTTTCTATGTGGTGACGTAATTTCAACTGAAACAGGAAGACAGGTTCAGGACATATCAACCTTTTTTAAATAGCCAGTAGTATTTTGTTTATATCACAGCTTGGGCCAGAGCCGTAGAGCTCAATCCCTATCCACTATATAGTGCACTACATGCCATTCACTGTACGGCAAACACTAACTCTGTGAACAAGTGATCGAGTTCAGCAGCAGCTTCAGCTTCAGCTTCTATTTATAGTGTAGGGACGCGACGCTTCGGATTCTAGAGAGCATTTGATTGGACAGAAAGTTTGATGAGAAGCTGAAATGCAGGGTGATGTCATCAGAATGTGACCCTGGACCACAAAAGCAGTCATAAGTAGCACGGGTTTATTTGTAGCAATAGCCAACAATACATTGCAAGGGTTTTAAATTTATCTTTTACTTTTAACAAAATCTTTAGGATATTAGGTAAAGATCATGTTCATGAAGATATTTTGTAAATTTCCTACTGTAAATATATCTAAACTTAATTTTTGATTAGTAATATGCATTGCTAAGAACTTCATTTGGACAACTTTAAATGCGATTTTCTCAATATTTTGATAGTGAGACGATTCCAGATTCAAATAGTTGTATCTCGGCCAAATATTGTCCTATCCTAACAAACCATACACCAGTAGAATGCTTAATTTATTCACCTTTCAGATGATTTATTAAAAAAATATATATATTTTTTTAAAATTGACCATTATGACTGGTTTTGTGGTCCATGGTCACATATTGGCGCAAGTTAGAGACTGTAAGTTTTGAATGCTTACATCTTGTAAATGCGAATTTACGCACTAGCTTATAGATAACCTTAAGGCTAACATATTCATACTAAAAGCCAAAAAACTTCAATTTTGATTTCATGGAGACTTTAAAGAAAACGTCCATTTTGAGTATTGATGCCAATTCATTTTAAAAATGACCGTTTGATATGATTCAAACACGTAAAGAAACCAAACTCTTATGCCATTTTTGCTACTGATGTTGTCAAAGGTTTGTATTGCAAAAACTGAAAAATGTAGTGGCTAAATAAAAAGTGCATTTTTCAAAATTTAATTTCATGCAAAATCATCAAAATTACTACATAAGTATTAATATACTGTATGTATTAATATATTGCCAAGCGAGACCATAACGAGTCAATTATACAGCAGGACGATTTCTAGTATTCCTCGTCTCCATCGTAACTTTCCAATCAACCCCGCCGAGGAGGAGTTCAGTGATCTGTGGAGACATTCCCATCCACTTTGCAAACTTGAAATGACAGTACATAATGTTTTGACTCGGTGGGTGGGAGTGCGTTTTGAGTCAGCTACTGATGCAGTGGCTGCTGCCAACCCCTGTCAACAGGGAGCCTTTGGCAGTCAGTCAGCGGCAGCTCCCTCCTTGGCCTGGAGCTACTAATGTGCCTCTCTGCATAGTGCTATATGACAACCCTCTGATGCTCTCGGGGGCTAATTATTACACACCACCCTGCTTCCCTGCCGAGAAAAGGCGCGCAACAAAAATTTGGCACCCCATGTAAGAAACGGAGGTTGGGGGGTTGTGGGAATGTTATTATTTTGCTTCCAGAGGATGATGCAAAAGTTTGCATGGGATTACCTCTGGTAAACCTATTAGTCAGGGAGACTGTATCGCCGTGCAATCCAAATAAGTTAGCTAGTTTGGCTTTGGGCGGTGTATTTGCATGAGGTCCAAATGAGAGAACACGGATCGATGGTGTGCAGAGCATTTATTTATCATCTTGTGCAGGAGGTGGGATATGGAATATGGATAGATATGGAGGTGCCTGTTATTGTCGAGCTCTCCTAACTCGACTTAAACAGCCGCTAGAAGGAATCCCCAGGGTGCTTCTTGTCACTTGCTGTGCTGTAATGATGTGTCAACTGCCAGGCACAGAATTCAAGCAGCTGGGCGGTACGGTGATTAGATTTGGGAGTTATGCAGAGCTAGCAGACTTCCACCTCCGATTTGGGCATCTGAGTTAGCATGGTATGTGAGTGTTTCGGTGTGGTTTCTAGAAAGGAAGTTGAAAGGTGGACGTCTGTCCTCCTACTAAAGACTGAAAGTGATTCGAAGTCTGATGCTCTTGTATGTACAAAGTTTATTCATCTCGACACTGCAGTTATGAATTACTCAGCTCTCACAAGAGGCTCTGTACACTAAAAAAGCAAGTGACCAGATTTCACAAAGTGTGAGTGAAGTATGACATGAATGATTCCGCTCTTTTTGAACACTCCTGAGGTCTGCTAGTCTCAATTGGATTCCGTTAGTGTCTGGCCCGCTACAAAATGAGATGGAATCAGTGCACTGCACTGCAAAAACTGTTTCCAAAATGTACATGCAGTGTGAAGTTGCTGTACTTCATCTAAAAGTACTAAAAAGATCTAAAATAAAATCATTCTAATTTGTTTGTGGGTACTAGTTTGTATGACCTCATTAATTAAGAGACAACATGCAATATGTGTGCAGTTGTGTATGTGTAAATGTAATATTAGGTATTTCTTATTTATCACCTATTTTATTTATCAAATAAATATATATATATATATATATATAGAATATATAATATACATATTATAATATACTATAATATAATATAAACATAAATTTTATTTATTTGTTATGTTTGCTGCTTGTTTTGGGTTGTTTAATAAAAAAAAATTTATTTAGAAATAACAAATTAACATTTTACTTATAAAACTGGTAGCTAGTTATTTCATAAAAAAAACCCATTTATTTTTATTTATCATAACTTTTAAATAAGTTATTACTTTTTTTTGTTTGTTTTGTTATTATCTTCTAATAAATAATACATAAAGAGTTAGTTAGTTAGTTAGTTAGTTAGTTTAGTTAGTTAGTTAGTTAGTTAGTTGTCAACTACCCAGTACCCACATAACTACCAAGCTCCGGATTAGTTAAAAAGATATTTTAAAAAGTCATTATTCATATACATAATATTATTTGTTCATATCATGCTCCAAATTTGATTCACTCAGACGCCGGTTGCGAACCTTTGTCAGTCATTAGCTTTTTGGTGCCTTTTGTGACTTTTCTTTAGGAGTTGACTGTTATTTTATTGGGCTATTTTTGATGGTTGGGTGCTTATTTGTCTCCCCACAGGATCTATGTACTGCGTGTGACCTGGGCTACTTTTTACAAATTGGACAGGAGGAAGGGATGCTCCTAAAAATTACACTTGAGGGAATGGATAATGTCGTTCTTGTTATAGTGTTCGCTTTGTGCACTTCGGTTGTTTTTCTGCAGCTTTCTTCCTTCTTCCCAGCAGGATAGCGTTGCTTGAGAGTGGTTCTGCAGGCGTAATGAATGTAACCGAGCAGACGCTGCCAGGCATTGTTGGTCTGCTGGTTTGCCGTTTTCTATATACAACTGTTTAACAAGGTGGGGGCGCTTCTCTGGGTTGGTGGTTTTGAGGGAGTGAGTTGCCTCCACAGATGCCTTTGATTTTTAGTCTCCATTCTTCCTCAGAGTTTGGCAATACTTGGCTGTTTGTCTTTCATCCACGCCCCTTTTATTCTTTTCCTTTTCCCCCAAGCGCCACTTGAGTTAAATATGGAACGCAGTTTAATGCCACAAAGTGGTAAGCATCAGCTACCAACAGCCCCTGCCTGCTTCCCTCCAGGGTCGCTGCAGAAAGAGAAAGCACAGAAATATTCAAAGCACGCCAACTGTGCTTCGTTCTGTAGGGAAATGAAGGCGACCCTCCTTGGTTCGGTTTATTAATTTTTGATATGTTGTTGCTGCTGTGTCTCATTGGCTTTTCGTAAGCAGCAGCAGCAGCGGCAGCAGCATGAGTTAACTAATGCGACACAAGTGTCTTTTTTATACTGCATCATTTCCCTCAATGTCTAGGTGACCTTTAACCTTCTAGTCTGGCTGTGCTGTGTTGAATCATTTTCATGTTTTAGATGCATGACTAAAGTAACATAAAATGTTGAGTGCCTCTCAGCGTTGAATGCATCCCATATCTATACTTATATCTTAGTTTATATCATCACTAAAAGCTTGCAGCACTGGTAAGCTTAATATGATTTCCCCAAGTAGGACATCCTGGATCAATGCCTTTGTTGCTCCTGGAAGGGGATATTTTTTGGAAGTGGATACTTTTTGGCCAATGCTGGATGTTTATTTTAGTTTTTAAATAGTACTGGAAATGTCTTGGTCAATATATTTATTTACTTTTCATTTTTATTGGATATTTATTGCCTGATATTTGTCCGTTTGTTCGTTTTATTTATTTATTTATTGATTGGTGTGAGATATTTTATCAGCCAATGTTAAATATTTATTTGTTTCTGGCTATTTTATCTATCATTTTTATTTTGTTTCGATTTTGATAAATATCTAGCACTTATAATAGTGATAGATTATAGCAAAGATCTCCTGAAGGGTGCTGTCCCTTTAAGAGCACATATCTGATATATGAGTTGCTGTGCTCGTATATGATACCAGAGCTATGTGTGTGTGAGTTCACTTCTTAGTTCGTTGAGTTCATTGGGTTTGTGTCTCAAAAAAAAAGTAAAACAACCTTTATTAATGTTAAGCTGAAGTAGACGGTAAACTATGTTTCAGACCACTCACACAAACTCCTTTGTATTAACTAAATAAATCATTCTAATCCATTGTTTTTAATTCACTAAGCTCTCTTTTTTTTAACCAGATTTTTTCAAGGACTAACCAGCAGCCCAGAGGGCCTTCCTGTAATGAACACAGCATACATTTTTCTATCGCAGATTTCAAACTGAATATTATACAGTGGGTACGGAAGTATTCAGACCCCCTTACATTTTTCACTCTTTGTTAAATTGCAGCCATTTGCTAAAATCATTTAAGTTAATTTTTTCCCTCATTAATGTACACACAGCACACCCCATTTTACATTTGACAGAGTAAAAAAAAACACAGAATTGTGACATTTTTGCAGATTTAGTAAAAAAGAAAAAATGAAATATCACATGGTCCTAAGTATTCAGACCCTTTGCTCAGTATTTAGTAGAAGCACCATTTTGATCTAATACAGCCATGAGTCTTTTTGGGAAAGATGCAACAAGTTTTTAACACCTTTATTTGGGGATCCTCTGCCATTCCTCCATGCAGATCCTCTCCAGTTCTGTCAGGATGGATGGTAAACGTTGGTGGACAGCCATTTTTAGGTCTCTCCAGAGATGCCCAATTGGGTTTAAGTCAGGGCTCTGGCTGGGCCATTCAAGAACAGTCACAGAGTTGTTGTGAAGCCGCTCCTTCGTTATTTTAGCTGTGTGCTTAGGGTCATTGTCTTGTTGGAAGTTAAACCTCCGGCCCAATCTGAGGTCCTGAGCACTCTGGAAAAGTTTTCGTCCAGGATATCCCTGTACTAGGCCACATTCATCTTTCCCTCGATTGCAACCAGTCGTCTTGTCCCTGCAGCTGAAAAACACCCCCAGAGCATGATGCTGCCACCACCATGCTTCATTTTTGGGACTGTATTGGACAGGTGATGAGTAGTGACTGGTTTTCTCCACACATATTGCTTAGAATTAAGGCCAAAAAGTTCCATCTTGGTCTCATCAAACCAGAGAATCTTATTTCTCACAGTCTTGGAGTCCTCCATGCGGAATTTAATGTGTTTGCACTGAGGAGAGGCTTCCGTCGGGCACTCTGCCATAAAGCCCCGACTGGTGTAGGGCTGCAGTGATGGTTGACTTTCTCCAACTTTCTCCCATCTCCCGACTGCATCTTTGGAGCTCAGCCACAGTGATCTTTGGGTTCTTTTTACCTCTCTCACCAAGGCTCTTCTACCCCGATAGCTCAGTTTAGCCGGACGGCCAGCTCTAGGAAGGGTTCTGGTCATACCAAACGTCTTCCATTTAAGGATTATAAAGACCACTGTGCTCTTAGGAACCTTAACTGCAGCAGAAATTTTTTTTGTAACCTCGGCCAGATCTGTGCCTTGCCACAATTCTGGCTCTGAGCTCTTCAGGCAGTTCCTTTGACCTCATGATTCTCATTTTCTCTGACATGCACTGTGAGCTGTAAGGTCTTATATAGACAGGTGTGTGGCTTTCCTAATCATGTCCAATCAGTATATTCAAACACAGCTGGACTCAAATGAAGTTGTAGAACAATCTCAAGGATGATCAGAAGAAACGGACAACACCTGAGTTAAATATATGAGTTTCACAGCAAAAGGTCTGAATACTTAGGACCATGTGATATTCAGTTTTTCTTTTTTAATAAATCTGCAAAAATGTCAACCATTCTGTGTTTTAGTCAATATGGTGTGCTGTGTGTACATTACTGAGGAAAAAAAAATAACTTAAATGATTTTAGCAAATGGCTGCAATATAACAAAGAGTGAAAAATGTAAGGGGGTCTGAATACTTTCCGTACCCACTATATATCTTTCAATTGTATAATGTCTTGATGCTTAAATTTAAGTACAATCTATTTATTTTAGTTTTTAGTTGTAGCTCTTTTCTTTTCTTTCTTTTTATTTGACAAAGATTTATAATATCAGTTATATATCGATCTGTGAGCCATAAAATGCAAAAGATTATTGGATTATGGGTTTCTGTCAAAATTATAATGTCAATATTGATTATTTTGTAAAGACCAATGAAAATCGATGATCAAGGGACTTGTCCTATTGGGGAAATCATGTTGTGCATGAGTAGTATGTTCATTATACAGAATATTCCCATGTGACCTTTGACCTTGTGACCGAACATATCCAAAACCTGAAATCTACTTCTCCCATCATGCCTGGCACTGCTCTGTGATGCTCACCAGACTGCTGGTTTGCAGTCCGTTGCCGATACAAGAGCTGCCTGTCCTACAGCAGCTGTCTGGAACGCATTTTGATGGATGTCATGCTACAGTCGTTCACTCATAGCTGTGTGTGTGAGGAGATGGGTCTGTCAAAGGGTCCCTGGTTTCTCTCTGGCTCCTGGAAGTTTGAAAATGCTGCCCGTCGGCTCTGGCACTGGCTGCCCGTGTCGTTTAGCTTTTGGATGTCTTCAGGATTCCCGTCTCCTCTCAATGAGGAGCAGACCACCATTGTTTGTCAAGCCTGCTGTTTCTACTCCTCGTCACAGTAGATGTTTCTCAGTGCTGCCTGTGTGGATGATGGATCTGCATCTGGCAGCCTCCGGTTGGGCGTTCAGCCTGCGGGCTTGTCAGGGTGATATTTATGTCTCCTAACCTTCCAACCAGGGCCACCATGTCACTAGTTCATTCATATGTAGGTTAGGATGTTTAATCACTAGGGCTGGGTAAAAAATATCGATATCTCGATATCAATCGATTCTCATTTTTACAGAAAGATATCGATTCTTAAATCCCAAGAATCGATTAGTCTAGCCTGTTTTCAGTAGGGATGGGCGATACCACTTATTTTGTTTTCGATACGATACCGATATTTTTCAAGGCAGTATCATCGATATCGATACCGATACGATACTTCTGAACTAAACTTTTAAATTATAAAATTTATAAAATTATTAAATTACTAAGAGTAAAACTGGTAATGATAAGCACGTAACTTTATGTTTAAAACGCATTTTAACATTCAATACACCTTAATTGTAATTTATTAGGTTATATTTTTTGTTTGCACCTGGTTTAGTAAAAAAGTTAATGTGTTTTTTTGTTTACACATGATTCAAATCTACAAATGCTACAGTTGAACTATGGTCATTTTAGTAAAACCATGGTTCATTATCATAAGGGGCTGCCAGTGACAGGCTGTTGCATGCAACAACAAAAAAATTGCAACCTTTTTATTCTGACAGTGTATTTATATTAACATTACAGAATAGAATATGATCAGTATTATCTTTCGACGTTCAATTTAAATAACTGTAATTGTACAAACTATGCAGGCTACGATCTCTCCTTTATTTGTATCCGAGAATATTGAAATAACTCTGTCTCTGATAAGCCTTGTTAAGGTTGCCTTGTTTCCCAAAAGCTTCAATGGATTTTCTTAGTAATTTTGGGAACGCCCTAGCCCTGTGTGACCATGTCAATTTAGAGTCCGACCTGTGATGCTTATTGTGAGATTGGTTCTGTTCTTGACAACCCCATTCAGATGAGCAGGAAAATAGTCAAATACTTACACCAATTACTCGCCGAAACAGGTTACGCGTCCACTTCACGCATTTGGTGCGGCAGTTACCTAATTATATTTGTAAAAAAAAAATAATTTTTACAAAATCACTTCCCATGGTACAACGAAACAACAACTCTCCTAGTTATCGCTATTTTTTTAGTTTGAGTATCGTTATCACTTTCGCCATCACTCAACGTCAGTATCGATATATCATACTCTAGGATTCGATACGCCTTTTATACCCTAGTTGTCTTCCCTTTCCAGTTAATGGACGGAACATTGAGGCGACGCCCAATTCATATCATCGCAATAAGCATTGTGCTCTGCCGCTCGCTTTATCATGAACCAAAGTCCCAATGATTGCAAGTTCTGGCCCATTCTACTTGCAGTATTTCAAACCACCATAACATGTTGTTGGCTCTGTTTAAGTGGAGTCGCCAGATCGCCCTTGTAGTCGCAGCAGCGCATTGCGCACGTGAATGATCATATCCTACACATTAATTACCCCCCCCCCCAGTGATCAGCCAAAATAATTTCCATGGACTCCTAAAAAATCCCCAAGCGTACCAGTTACAAGACACGCCCAGTTCTTCCACCGTACTAACTTTTACAAATCTGTATCATGTACACGTACACTCTAACTCAGGGTTGCAGCCTGCCAAAGCAGTCTTTTTTTTTCCAATATAATGGCTCGTAAACAATATGTCACCTAACGTCACATTAAACATATTCGGTGACCATAAACTCATAGTCAGATAGAAAAATAAACTGTTATGAGATTGGCTGGCCTTTTCCGCTCACCACATATATGCACCTACTCACGCACACATATTACTATTAACACTTTTACTGTTCACCGCCTCGTCCCTTTCACACCTCTATGTTGCATACAAATTCTTCCTCAAGTTTTTGTGATTAACTTCGCTTTATCCCCACATATTTTATATAAAAAACACTAAAAAAACCGCATTGACTAGTAGACAAACTATTATTATGTTTAAGCTCCGTAACTCTTATTTTAAAAACATAATAAGTTGTTTCAATTTAACAAACCTCAGTCAATTTTAACCTTCTAATGAGTATAATAATGTCCAGCACCAATTTCTGATCAGTTGAGAGAATTTTTTTTCCTTGAGAAATTTTGGCATGTATTGTACCTGATATATATCTAAAATAATCGATATTGAATCGAATCGGATTGGTAATCGAATCGAAAGCTTGTGAAAGAATCAAATCGAATCGTGAAATTTGTCAAAACCCAGCCCTATTAATCCACTTCGGGTGCTCCTATGGCCATTTCTCCCGCCTTGACTTGGGAATAACTAGATTTTCCGAGGAGTACCATTTGTCATTATCTTTTGATCAAATTGCTCTATCTGACAAATGTGCAAATGCCGAAGTAGTGAACGCAGACCCCCCCCCCCCCCACGAACAATTTTATGTTAATCTACACATTGGTCGTGCTATGCGTAGTGGTAGTATTGTACATGTTCGGGCTTGTGCTTGTGTCGAAATGCTGGGTTCAAGCTTGTTAAATATGAAATGCAAAAAGGTACAAATGCTGTCCCCCCCCCCATTGCTCGTCCGGTTCACGTTGTCACGTGTTTAAATTATTAATGGAGCAAAAAAAAAAGGTAAAAAATTTGTAACAAAAACTGTATGTTTTGGTAACAAAGCTCAAGTGCACCTGGGTTTCAGATGCCAGGATAACGGCCCACCACCCCGCAGGGCGAGTAGCTTTGAAGCCCGGGAGAAGAGAGAATTGTCATTTCCTGCTATATTTCGTGTTTAATCCATGGAGCCCACTTCTCTGATGCCTCGGCAGCAATGGATCGGATCTATGACCAACTCACACTGTCACAGTCTCGCCTCAGGCTGAGACGAGCCTGGCTGTATTTTTTGGAGCCAGTTATGATCTTGCCGATTCCACTTGTTTAATCCGCACCATCTGGCTTCACCCTCAGCGCATTCCATTTCACGTAACGGATCCGATATGCCCCCCTCCGGCATCGGGTTGACCCAATATAGTCAGGTTTATAAAACATGCCCCCTCAGTTCATCTTCACGATATTTAGCTGAAGTCTATTTTCACTTTTAACCCCCACTCGCAGAACTCTCGTCGATTTTAGCACCTCCGCGTCGACTGCGACTATGACACTCAGTTTAATGGATCCTCTGGTCTTGGCGGAATAGATTGCTCCTATGTGCTCTGGCTGAATTGCTGCCCTTGTTGGGTAGCCTGATGCTATGTTGAGATCTATCTGCCTGCGGCTGCCAAGCAAGTACAGAACTGCTTGCTTACGGTGATGGCAGTATTCTTAAGATAAATAATGCGGCCAGCACAAATACGCATAGGTAAAATAACTGATGTCAGACAGATCCCCCCCTAGTGAAGATCTATTACAAGGTGGAGCGGGGGAAGGCTGGACCGGGTTCAGAGAAACTCTGAAAGCCACGTGCAGGTATCTTAGTGAATGCAGCCAGTTCCATATAAATGCACAACCGGCTGTAAGATCATGTGCATATGCAGCATGAGCCAATCAGATTGTGCCAAGCGTTTTAATGCCGCTGTGTTTTATTATCATAACTTTACGGCCTCTACCAGTTAACATTACCAACTAACGCTGCGCCCATCTAGAGTCCGAACATGATTTTTCCTCCACACATATATTATTCTGTACCCAATTCAGTATTAGTGCGTTGGCTACATTAACAATCGAAACACTTAGTCACTCTACTGGCCCCCTATGTCCCACAACCTGCTATGACGGCTTTTTTTTTTTTCTTTCCCTTGTTTCAGTGGAGCACAATGAAAGCTTTGTGCACCCCCCCCCCCAACTCTCTTGTCATATACTCACAAGTCATTGTCGATCTGTCTGTCCAACGGTCCTAAAAGGACAAAAACTACCATAAAAGCACTATAAACCCGATTAAGTCTATCTGACTCATTGCTATTATTTAAAGTCTTTAAAGTCCTTAAATAGCTTGTTTGAGAAACAGACCCACACAAAAAGAACCGACCCCTCGGGGAAAATTTGTTTCTTGCCTTTATCGTAAGTTATGACACCCGAATATCCATTTCAAGACCGAACATCTGACACGTGCCACCAGATTTTATTTTGAACATAAGGCTACCCTCAAGGCGTATTTGTGAACCTCAGTGGCCATAGGAAGACTGTTTCAAAAGTCTTTGGGGTTGGCACATAGATTTTTAGTTGTTCTCTTCTTGTTCATATAGGCCCACCCGGATGACGGCATTGTTGCTGTGACTGCACCTTGATGCAATACAAAGCTTTTAATTATATATATACCTATGAAAAAATTTACTTACCCTACAACTTTTGAACAGTAGGTTTAGTGTCTAAGTCACGTGAATAATACAACTAAAAAAACCCCTTTTTTTCCTTTCCTTTCCCCCCCAAAATCACAGAAGTTTTATTTTTGTTGAACTGTTTCATAGCTAAGAAGCTAATATTACTTAAGCCTCAGATTTTTTTTTGGTCACTTTTCATTGAAAATATTGAATATAGAAAAGGCAGTATATGAAGGGGAAAAGAGTAAGGAACAGTATTGGGAAATGGGCCTTGACCCTGCATCATGTCTAAGCATGCATGCTAACTGCAAGACCACAGCCCTGACTAAACTCCTCCTCCTTGTCAACATGCCGGTTTACCTTAAACCCATTTAACATCAACCGCTAACTGGGTGTCACTTTACACAGCTCCCGTCACCACTCCAAGTTCTTTCCCCCCTCCCCCCAGCATTTATCCCTAACAAGAAGGCCGTTTCCTTTACGTTGGGTTTGTGTCATAGTGTCGACCACAGTTCTCTTTCTACTCGATGTGAAAATGTGTTAGAAGCTGATGAGAATGTGTCAGTGGCGTTCATCATCAGACAGTAGTTGTGTATTGCAGTGCTTCCTCAGGCCGGTCAGCATTAGCATCTGATGAGTCACTGGCTCAGACCAACAGCCATATGCTGCTCGCGTTTGGCGCATCTCATGTTGGCTCAGGCGGCATCAACTGATCACAGTGTCCGCACAATGTGCAGCAGGGGGCAACCAGACAGGGTGGCGGCCACGCAGCCTGCAGGCATCTTAAATCACCCTGGGTCAGGCGGTCTCTCAGAGAAGAATCTCTCCTTTGGGTCTTGAATTTCTTGCATTCTCTCTCTCTCTCATTCTGACCTAGATCACCAACTACCGTGCTTGCCATCCATGCCCTTAGCTAATATTGAACAGAAGCCTTCTTGACCTCCGACGGCCACAAATTAACTGTTTGTTGCATTGCGGGTCCCCCAGGTGTTTTTTCGGCCTTTACTGTCGTATTGTGCTGTGCCCCTGTGTGTTATTGCTCGCAAATCGGGTCGGTTCTAATTTGGTTTTTAATATTTCAATATCAGCTACAAATGCTGTACTGTGTTTTTTTTGTTTGTTTTTGGTTATATGATGGTGACATTAAAACTTTGTTTATGTTTTTTATTATTATTATTATGTATCTATTTGTTTTACTCTGCTCCTAGACCCGCAGAATTTCAATTTTTAAATAGAAACCGGCCCCCATTCATAAAAAAAACGTGGTATTATATCCTACTGTATTCCTTTCAAATAAGAATAATTATTAAATCACTGTGTCAAAGGTCTTGGGTCACCCCCACACTCTTGATATGTGATAAGGCACCATGAATACCGCATACTCATTCAGCAAGGATGTGTTAAGTTGATCAATTTGAAATTTTCTGTTCATCAGCGAATCCTGAATGTATCACCGTTTTCACAAAAATATTAAGCAGTTACAACTGCTTTCGATATTGATAAAAATAAATGTTTCTTGAGTAGCAGATCGGCATATTAAAATGATTTCTGAAAGATCATGAAAACTGGAGTAATGATGCTGAAAATTCAGCTTTCATCACAGAAAAAATTACATTTTAAAATGTATTATCCGAATCAGAACCTCGATAATACCGAAACTGACCGCCTTTACGTGCCCACCGGCCTACCTGTTTACACCATACGCAGGAATGTGTTTTCGTGAAGAAGATTCCACAGTGTCACAGTCCCATGAACCCAGTGACCATGAACCCAAAAACACACCCGCTCCATCAACAATAAAAATTTTAGAACCACCGTAGATACCGGAATAGACACCATAGAATGCCCAATTGTGTGTTCCAGCGTACTATTACAAGGATATGCTATAATATTTTTTTGTACAGTGGCTGACGGTACTTGTATCATGCTGCAAATTTGACCGCTGTAGCGCCTGAGGATGGTGTTTAGATAAATAAGGTCATGACACCGGGCCCATAACCTAGTCGTGTGTGCTCCCACTGGTGTATTGTCAAGTGTTCATGAGAGGTGTTATCCCGCCCCGACCCTGCAGCCGGAAGAAACTGTTCCTCGGGTCTGGCCCCCCCCGTCGTTCTGGTGCTCAGAGCTCTGTAGAGTCGACCAGATGGCAACAGTTCAAAAAGGGAATGTGCTGGATGTGAGGGGTCAAGAGTGATTCTGCCAGCCCTTTTGCTAACTCTGGATAAGTACAGTTCTTGGAGAAAAGGGAGGGTTGAACAAGTGATTCGCTCAGCAGTCCGGACTACCTCGGTAGTCTTATCCGAGCGTAGATTGCGTAGAACTGAGCTGAACCCAGCAAAGTTACTGAAGTGAAGAGGAACGGCCATGACAAGGATGGAGGAGCTAGAGTACGCATACTCGTGGCATTGATATGCTCATGTGGCAGGTTGCAACTTCCTCAGATGCGCGACCCCAGGAAGTACAACTCTGCTGAGGACCTGTTTCATTAATGGAGGCAATGTGCGTTTTCGTCCCACTTCACCCGCCCGTCCCTCAGTCGAGATTTTGCGCGGTGCCCAGGAACCTGAATGACTCCACTGCAGGCACAGTGCTATCCATGATGGTGAGTGGGAGGAGTGCAGAGGGGTTTCTCCTGAAGACCACGGTCATCTCCACAGTTTCTGAGAGCTCGTTGAGTCCGGTTGTTCCGCAGTCACTGACCAGACAGCCAGAGCTTGATTTCCTCTAGGTTGTTTCAAGCCCACGACTCTGTCATCGTCATGGACATTCGAGGACGATGAGCTGTTTGGTGGCCATATCGAAAAAGTAGGAGCTTGACACAGAGGGGTATTTTCTGCGCTCTCCCTTGTCTTTAGATCCCCGGTGCAGTGTTTGGCTGTACAGGGAGAAGAGCCTTCCCCTTTTCGGAAGAGCCCAGCGGAGATCGTTGCCCCCGAGAAAACACCCCATCCGAGGAAAGCAACAGTGCCCATGACTCACGTACGGGTGTGGATGCATGTATTTTTACCCCAGCCCCACTGCTTGCTCGTCAGTTGTTAAGGAAGACTTGTTGATCCATCGACAGACGTCTGCGGTGGGCAACGCGAGGATCGCTGCAGATTCCTCCCCCCCCGAGCCCTGAGATATTTGTATTTCCCCCTGGGCATTAAATCGGAGGAGGTTTGGCAACTGTAGTGTTCAAAGCCTTCGAGCTGAAGTCCTTTTACGACACAGGATTTTCCTCAATAAGTCACTGTCCCTGGATAGATTGTTTGCAGAAGCATAATGGCACACAGTCCCATTATAATAAATATATTAACAGTATTTTTCACTATTTTAATTAAATATATGCTGCTATTGACTCGAGCCTTAAGGCCACTTGTTGAGCTTAAGATAAAAATCTTACTGGCCCCAAGTTTTAGAATTGTAGTGTATTTTTTATACATTTTTAGCAATTTTGTGAAATTTGAACATATTATTTCATTTGTTTTTAGAATGTATTAATGCTGGCTAGGAAACTAGCTTTAGCAAAGCAAGGGACAAGTGAGATTTTTCTCCCAAAATATTTCAAATGTCATTTCTATCACAGTCATTTCCACTGTACAGAAGGTTATCCAACACAATTGTTGCATCATTTAAGGTTGGAGATCATGTGATGGAAATGATTCTGTAGTGCAAATATTTATGCCGGATCAGAAAATGACAAAAATGTATTCTTCTATGTCCAAAAGTGTCCATAGTTGATGAAACCCAGTTGAAGATAAAGTCATACGATCATACGATCAGCGAGATATGTTCAAATGCACTGCAAAGGATCATTCCGACAAAGCCATCACATACAGTCTTAGATACATTTAACATTGAGGACCCTGGACCCCTCCATCATGATGGAGCTGGATGGAGAGTTTTAGTACAGGAGGGGTGAGATACTACGATTCCCTTGAGAGCGGGAGGCTCTTATCATGCCTTTGGGAGAGGCCTCAGGGTGACACTGTTAAAAGGATGGCACTCCCAAGTCGCTAAAAGCCTGTTAAAGTAACTGCTTTTATTGCTCCTATTCTGATTCCTCGCTCACAGTCTCGACCTTCACAAGTCCTTGCATTGGAAATGAGGGCAAGCACGAACACTTGGCACTGAGAGTTAGGTGTGTGGGTGTGTGTGTAGGTCAAATCTGATTAGTGTAGCATACTGTAGGAGTGTGAAAAGCACACTCTCACTTGTACGCACAGAGAAAACGTCATCACAGTCTATGGATCCAGCCCACTGTTTTAATATAAATGAAAATGCTCATAACTAGAGTATCAGCTGAGGTTGCTTGGCTTCTGACTCATAAAAAGGCTTTTGTGTGCTTGTATATGATCCACATCTTCACTGAGTCTAGTTTAAAAAAAAAGAAAAAAGTTCATGTCTGCTGATCATAAAACAAAGATTCATTGATTCAGTCTTGTAGTTTGCTCCTGACCCATTTTACTTCCATAATGTGATGTGATGTGATTGATGGTGCAACAGGATATTCAGAGACAAAAAAATAAAAAATGAAGCGTAGGACCGAACTTGATTTTGTAATGTAGGAATTGATTTGACCATGAAAAATGGGTGTTCTGTAGCAGAATGGAGCCAGGCCAACCCACATGGCCTATGTGATGTCATTAGAAAAGGAACATCGTTTTAGAAGTGATTTAAAATTGACAAAGATTTTCCATCTTGGATATCATGCGCAGTGCACATTCAAACCAAAAAAAGACTTTTGACACAAGTTCAGTTTGTAAGTTCAGTAGGTTCGTTTTGCCTGCAGAAAAATAAGCTTTGTTCCAAAACTTGCTGCATTTGGAAGTAACATTTTGTGATATCATAGATGTAAATAATGTTCCAAAATCTTAATTATTCAGCATGTTAATTGAACTTGTTTTGGTCAAATCATGAGGTTGTGTTGCATGTATCCCTTATGGAGAAGGCAGTCCCAGATTGCATTACTTCTAACTAAATAATGACAAATATTTTATTAGTAATGAATCTAATCAGTGTTATTTTAGTATTATGTATTTACTATTGTAGTATTTATTCATAATTTGAATTGTGTTATATTTTTATGTTTTTAGTATTCATTTTAAGTTTAGTCATTTTTGTGATGTTTGTCATTTTTATTAGGTTCTTTCTTAATTATTTATATTGATTTATCTTTTATTTATTTAATTTCAGTAATTTGTTCATAATTTAAGAACATCAAATGTTCATAATTTACTAGAACGTTTCCAGTTTAAGTATTTAAAGGGTTAGTGCACCCAAAAATTCTGTCATTAACTCATGTAGAACTTATAGTAGAAATTGTTGACTAAAGTCATTATTTTTGTTTTCTTTGTGCACAAAAAATATTTTTGCAGCTTTGTAACATTGCAGTTGGACCACTGAAGTCACTATTTTACTGAAGGACTGAACCACTGAAGGACTATTTTAATGATGTCCTTACTGCCTTTCTGGGCCTTGAACGTGTCAGTTGCTTTACTGTCTATGCAGGGTGAGAAAGCTCTTGGATTTCATCAGAAATATCTTAATTTGTGTTCTGAAGATGAACGAAGGTCTTACAGGTTTGAAAAAACATGAGGGTGAGTAATTAATGACAGAATTTTCATTTTGGGGTGAACTATCCCTTAAAGATTTTGATCTAATATTTCTGTTTTATTTGAGCTTTATTTCAATTGATCGAAAATAATTTTAATAGTTTTATTTTTGGTTAACAATAACAAGACTGAATCTAATTCAAATTAATTGTTTAATTATTTTGTGTGTGTTTTGTGCTTATTAGGCCTAGTTCTAATATTTCACTGATTCCAGAAAGATGTTGTATGTTGTATGCACCACGTTATGCCTGAAAGGCTGATTGTTAGCTTAGCTTCAAGCTCTACTGAAATAGAGTCTCCATTTTTATGACACACAGACTTGCTGTCCATGTTGTATGTTCCAAAACATTCCCTAATGGGGCTCCATGTATGCAAGAATGCTTCTATAGGGGCCAAATCTTAATAATCATCAGTTTCTTGTCTCTAACACATTGTCCTATGAGCTCTCTTAAATTGAGAGATTACACCATTTATTTACAGTGGGTCACAGTACGTCTGTGTTGCTTTTAGTCATAAACTGTTTGAAGGTTGACATTTTTATATGATTTCCCCATTTTCAGCCATAAATATCTTCACAAGGCCATTGCTAAGCTGTGAAGGACTCATTTTATTGGTGAAGCAGAAATGTGTGTCAGAATGTGGGTAGTTTTTAGTGCAGAAAGAGGGGAGCTAGTCTGCATTACACATAGTATTTATGCATACAAACAGCCACACATGTACAGACATGCACACAATGTCCCGTAAATCAGGGCCCCTGGGGGACGCCTGCTGCCGTTAACTCTTTAAGCGATTTAATAGGCCTATTTGGGGTGTATTTATAGAATGATTTAGCACGTGTTGATTTCCTGCGCTTGTTTACTCTGACTTCTTCACAGAAAACTTTTATGGACTTTTAAAGGTTTTCGGTAGCGAGGAAGTGAACTCAAGCTTGTATCCAACTGCATGTGCCACAAAAGAGAGTTTGTGGGACTGTGACATAATCAGCATTTGTCCTCACAACTGTGGCCAAAACCACCACTACTGCCACCAGCTCTTTACTAAGTGTTTGATAGCTTTTTAATTACCCTTTATGTTACATAAACACACATATTGAAGAGGATCACTGTAATTAAACGCCCCAACATTTGCGTTAAGCTGCCTGAAGCCTCCACAAGTAATTCTGGCCTGTATAGGCCACAGCATTCCTGTAAGTTATTATAGAAAAGATTCATTCATACAAATACAAGTGTTTTCATTTGACATTTTTCGGGTTTTCTCAGCTGTGATGATATATTTGACTCAAAAATGAAACCATAAACTGTTATGCACATTATTTTTGCTGTTGACCTGATTAATCAAACCAAAGAAATTACAACCAGGTGTCATTTTCATGCTTCTTGTCCTTCTTTCACTTCTTATTTTCTCTCTCTTAACAGAGCTGGCAGTAGTGTACGGTATAGTCACAGAAGCGTACACTTGTATGTGTGTGAGAGGTTATTTTTGAGTCTGCATTGACAATTCCCAATCCAGCTGTGACAGCCTCCACCCGCACTACATTCCATATCATACACACACACACACACACACACACAAAGGAAATGCTGGTATGTAGCAGGCAGGATTTCTGTTGCAACAGATGCGCTGATACAGCAGGTTTGGAGTAGTCCCTTTACAAGGTAGAATGAAAAAGGCATTGTAATTGATAAATAATGTCACGATATAGATATATATATATATTATATATATATATATATATATATATATCATTTTTTTTTAATAATATTTCTTTTTTGTGTTATTATTATTTATTATTATTAATAATAATAATAATTAATATTAGTTACTAATTTTATTTAATATTTCTTATTTCATGTTATGGTTCATGATGTCTGTGTAAAAATATGTCATAGTGTGTGTGTGTGTGTTTGTTGTGTGCATTTTTAAATGTGGTTTGAGACCAATGTATAATAACATGGTATGACATAGGTATTACAACGAGAAGGTGTTTTATGAGGACATTTTCAGTGTCCCCATAATTCAAAAGGCTTATAAATAATTCATAATGAGTTTTTTTGAAAATCTAAAAATGCAGAAAGTTTCCTGAGGGCAATAGAATCTCGTCTGTACAGTAAAAAACATTACGCCTATGGATGTCCCCATAACCATAAAACCACCTGTGGTGTGATGTGTGTTGTGTGTGTGTGTGTGTGTGTGTGTGGGTGTGTGTGTGTGTTTTAAATACTTTAATACTTATACATCGAAATCAGAAAATAATGTTAACCACACCAAAACACACATACATATAAAATATACACATTATATGTGTGTATACTCTATATAATACTATGTACATTTTTGAATGCTCATATGCTATTGATCTGTTGTGAAAAAATATATAATTTATTACTTATTGATTGTATTGCAAAGTGTAGTGTTATGAAACATTTTAAAGCTTCATATTTTACATATATTACACAAGCACACATGAAGCTGACTGTGCTGGGCACTTCAGTGGAGAGTGGCCAATAAACACCCTTTCAATCAAGGAAATGGACACAGCAGACAGCTCTGCTTAAAACATGCAATTAGTGAGACGCATAGAGGCCAGGGCGATCCTGTGTGTGTTTGGAGGACACCTGTGACCACCCAGATTTATTGCCTCTGTTTGTAATTGTCAGCTGCCATCAGTAGATGAGAAGAAGCTGTTCCATTATTGGCTGGATGTTTATGGGTGCGTCTGTAAATCGTCACTGAGCCTGTGCTGATGCTGGACCTCTGGGAGTCTGCTAGCTTTTGAAGCTACAGTGTTTGATTTCTGTCATCATTCTTTGGCGTTATAAGAACTTTGGCAACTTATTAGATCTTTTAGAACATTGTAGGAAAATAACTTGCCAGATGCTGTGTCATGGTTCATTCAAATGGTGGACCAGTGTTGTTGTTTTTTGTGGCCGATACCAATGCTGATATCTAGAGAAGATGGCCATTAGCTTATAAAATGCAGATAATACAGTTTCATGATAGCAAATGAGAATTGAAATCAAAGAACACAATTTTACACAATATTTAGTCAGTATTAACTAAAAAAAAAAGGGGGGAAAAGTGAAATCTAAATCTTTTAAAAAATGCTATCGATAGACACAAGAATGAACTGCCTGTATGAAATGGCTAAATAACAGGCTGATATACCAACACAATCTCATAGCTATTCATAACTAATTAACGTTTTGGTGAAGTAGTGGCTAATTCATGAATTTGTACAATCTCATTTCTACATTTTCATACAATCTGCTCATGGCCCAGTGACAGTTATGTTTTGGGGCGGGCCTTTATGTGTACTTTTTATGTGTACTTCCATTGTACAATTCACATAATATGAATTCATACGTAATCACACCTTGTACAATCATTGTTTTCCTGTGAGATCGGGTTGGATATTTCTGTATATTACTATTCCAGTGAACAAAAGCCAATAAAAACTTGTAAGATATCAACAATGTGGAAAATAATCCTTTGTAAAACCAAAATTTGGAAATATAACACGCTTTTTTTTTTATTTCTTCCCTGAAAAAACATAAATTGCACATATAAACAGTGAATTTATCCTCCAAATACCGTATACTTGCTATTTCCTACTCAAATGTGTGTTTTCTTACTGCCTGGTACTTGAAGCTTCACTTGTTAACTGTGTAGCAGGTGGTATTGCCTTTACTGGATAAATTTGCTTGCCAAATTGCAATCGAACCGCTCATTGTAGTGTTAGCCAGTTGCCTTGAGTAAAGCACCATAAGTGGGTGTACTGTGGTTTAAGGTGATATAAAAATGAGCTGAAGCAGAACAGCATTGCCATTCTGCTAAAAAGAAACAAAGACACATTTAAGAAATTAGTTTTTAATTGGTGCCTTTTAATCACTTTTTACAACTGAAATCATTGCGTGTATGATTAGTAAACATTAATTGTATATTGAGGCTTTCTAAATGCTTGATCATTGGTTCTATTCAGCTAGTCTCTTTCAAGCGAGTTTTAATCAGACACTTGTTGATCATTGTTTCTTTGTGCGAGTGTGTATGAATATGTCTCCTGTGTTTGTGCCTTTGATGTGCATGATGTACGCCACATGTATCTTGTCCCTCTTAGGTTGTTTATCTTTATATTTGTGTGTATGTGAGTGTGTGAGTGTGTGTCTGCATTCCCTTCCTGTGGGCCTCCAGACCAAAGCCTCCTCACAGTGAGAGAATATACTGGTTTATTGGAGGCCTGTCAGGCTCAGACTGAATTTACTACCCACAGACAATGTTTATCACTCAACAGAGGGTAATGTGTGCAGAAAGCACTGCAACCAGAGAGGGAGGGATGGAAATAAAATACGTGAGGGAGGCGGCAAAGCAGATCCAGAGCTGGGGAGGGCTTTCTGGCTCACTATAGCTCATAAATCTCCAGACCCCATCCTGAGATATGTGTACTTACAGAGAAAGTGAAGAGAGGAAAGGAGGGAACCGAAAGGGGAGGTGGAAAGCAGCATGACACCTTTCTATGCTGTGCTTTATTTTTTGCTGAAGCATGGAATATTTTGGGATCTCTCTATCGCGGCAGTGTTTGCGCCGTCTTGTGTGTTTGTGTGGTGTGTATTTGTGTCCGAGTGTGTGTGCATGAATATATTTCATTCAGTTTTAAACACCGCTAAGCCGTAATAGAGGCATCAATCACACGAAAGATCATGGTTCCCTTACACATAGAAAACCATATTATATTTGTAGCACTATCATGATTTAGTTGCAAATTAATAATGTAGAGAGAAAAAAAAAAAACTTTGACTGATATATTTTATTTTATGGCCAACCAAAATGATTTTAAAAAGAATATAATATAATATACATTTGAAAGTCTCTTATGTTTACCAATAGGGCTGGGAAAATAAATCGATGCTTCGCGAATCGAGAAATTATTCAGCATAGATTCTGAGATTTTCCGAATGCATGGCGATTCTTTCTTGAGTCGAGTCTGAGCTTAGTTTTGAACAGCAGATGGCACTGCATGCTTTAGAAACAGCCGTACTCTTGCTCGCTTCCAAATCCTTACACACACTTGAACGTTGAGACCTAACTAATCAAATTCAAAAAGTCGGTTTGAGGGAGCGATGTAACAGAGGTGGTTCACAGTGTGCTGGTTGTACATTAATCTGCGCTATGCCAGGATAAAAGCAGTAGTAAGAGGACGCGGTGAAATGTAACGATGTCCAAATGCACATCCGCTCGAAGCAGTGCAGCAAGCGCTTCTATATACGGGGCAGACTGACTTTGTTCATGCTGCAGCATTTAGATTCAATAGTTCTGTGCTATAAAAACTAGATTAGAGCGTCATCTGCTGTTAAAAACTAAGTTCAGAATCGATTCCAGAGGAAGCGCAACGCATTCTGAAAATCTCAGAATCGATCCACGAATCAATTCTGAATCGATTTATCGTCCCAGCCCTACTTACCAAGGCTGCATTAATGTGATAAAAAATACAGTAAAAACAGAATATTGTGAAATATTATTATTGTAATTCAACAGTTTTCTATTTTAACCCTTTAACTGTCACTCACATTTTTTAACACAGACGTGAAAGTGCACGATTCAAACTTACATTTTTCTAGTTCATGAACGAATTTTTTTTTTTAACATGATATTGATGTACCATTTTCATGGTAATGCAATGTTTGATTTTAAAATGGGTTTCAAGGGATGAATTTTGAGATTTAAAGCTTACATATAATTTCTGATGATTTCTAAAGTGTGATAGAGAAAAAGGCAACAAAGAAAACTTTTTTTGACAAAGGTCAGAACTCCTGTTATGATGTAGATTTTTGAGGTGCACTCTTGTCATAAATCAATCTATTACTTTTCCTACATAATTTTTAACACTAAAATTGGTAAAATATCTATTTAGGAGTCTTAGACCTTTCCAACGATATATAGTTTGTCATGATTAGATTAGGATTTAATTGTAATATAGTGAAGTAAACTTAGGCGTCCCACAGAGGGGACGGGTGACAGTTAAAGGGTTAATATATTTTAAAATGTCATTTATTCAGCACCCATTACTCCAGTCTTCAGTATCACATGTCCTCCAACAATCTTTGATTTATTTGAAATATAAATCTTTTTAAATGTCTTTACTGTCACTTTTCATCTATTTAATGTGTCCTCGCTGAATAAAAATATTAAAAAACATTTTTTATTATTATTTTATTTTATTTTTGCAGAATATTAGGCTACATGTTTTAAGTGAATCCAGAAATCAAAACTTTGCAGCAGGAAAGACAGTCTGAAACTTATTACAGAAAACAAGTACTACTTAAATTGAGGACAAAATAATCATGATCTGCTTCTAATCAATGCAAGTTAAGACTCTTGCTGAGAATGAACAAAATCTGCTAATATTGGCTGATGTTCACTGATGTATTGTGCATCCCTGGTTAATCTGTTACTAGTTCCCTTACTGTGAAATCCTATTGTTGTGTATTGTCATATGAAGTTCTCTGAGTTTCTGTTTGAGTTCTTGTTGGGTATGTGGTGTGTGTTTGTGTGTGTGTGTGTGTGTGTGGTGTGTGTTTGTGTGTGTGTGTGTGAGTGCCTGAAGCCTGGTGTGAAAGCCTGTGAACCAAATGCTGTCCTCCCTCACACCTCACATTCACACTCCACGGCTGCTGACATTTTACTGCGGCGTGGACGATGTGATGGGCCGACCGAGTGTGAGGTGGATCGTGGGTGTTGTTAATGGGACAGCTCTCAATACCTCTGAGGTTTTGTTTTAATATTTTTACCATTAGTTTTCCATTTTCTGTGCTTAATTTCTACTGATATTAGTGTTGATATTTTTTTTTCATCTAATATGGTAGCCATGTCTAGTTGTAAACTGTCTCTCTCACACTCTCCTCGTTCCTCTTCCCTGGCCGTAGGGCTCCCTATCCACTAAGGTGCTGAATAATTAATGGAGGCAGGCTGGGTTGATTAAAACAACACATCAGTCTGACCTCATTTAGTGAAGGCATGACTCAATGACTAGGATCCAGCAGTGTCCCCCTAAGCAATTACTCCTGACGGCGTGTTCTCGTTAATATTACAGTTTACACCCACACACACACACACCCCACCACAAGTAATGAAGGCTAAGAGACACTTATGAATGTACCCAAACTAACTATACCCATTAAACTGTCCACATGAAAGTATTTAACTCACAGGAATGTTTAGAAACACTTTTATACATGTGCAGGCTAAAGCTAGCAAGCTAACTAACAGCCTCTAAACTGTTTGTTGACCAGTGAAGAAAGTGAAGTTATAGCTATTGTGTCCAAAAGCCTTTTATTGAGCAAAAAAGCAAATATTAGCTTCAGGAGAACTTGTGCTGACAAAAACATCTTGCTCTAACTTCTTGCATTTTGTGAATTTGCTTTTGGCAAGCTTATTTCTCTCTTGAATGTGTTACATAACGATTTGCTTTATAAATATTACTGACCGTTTTAATCCAGGGGCGTCCTCGCGTTTGTTTGTCAGTATTTTTAGTCTCTGTAGATATTGAGGAGTTAATGGTGACATTTCTGCGAGAGCAAATTTACAACTTGTGTCTCTGTGTGAACTGGAAGTCATTGGCGCGACGTCAGATACAGATTTGTCAGCGGTTGACAGCAATAAGCTGTGAATTCCCCAAACAGAAGATTGTCGCATTAAATCCACTGCTGATTTCTGCTTGTATGTTCAGAAAATGTCTATTTTGAATATGGAATGAATGCCTATTACATACAGTATTTGTTTGGTAAAAAGGGAAATGTGATGCCTTGATTTAGGAACAATTTCATATAATAAATGGCTGGTAGACCTGTTGCCAAACCTATTTGCCACCATGTCCGTATCAATCATGCCAGTCCAGCAGCTCACTGGAATGTACTGGAAAGAAACGATTGAGGAGGCTGGCAGGAAAGAGGGAGGAATAAGCTGCCTCATTCGTCTACATCAAAAGGAAAAGTTCATTTGCTAATCATTCGTGGCACATGGAATGAGTTCCTTTTCGCTAATTGTGTCCAAGAGTTGCTATTAGCATATCTACTTTGATTTTGTACTCTGCCCTGTGGCAGCTGACAACGGCTGTTCTTTTTTTATGAACTGCTGAAATTAAATTTTACAAAATGACTAATTTACATGTACTTTGGGGTCAAATCTGAGATTATATATTGTATGCATTAAGCTTGTGTGGAACTAACTAATATTTTATTATGTCAGAACAACCAAACCTTACATTTTGATATCCAACACAGAATGAACATATATTTTAGTAGTAGTTAATCATTTGAAATCAGTATTTTTTAAAGGGGTCATATGATGAAATTTAAAATTTTCCTTTCTCTTTGGATTGTTACAAGAGAAAGATCTGTAAGTTGCAAGGACTAAAGTCTCAAATACAAAGAGATATTATTTATAAAAGTTACGAGTCAATCCCGCCTACCTAAAACGCCTCGTTCTAACACGCCCCACATATCTACGTCGCCCGATGTGGGAAGATTTCATAACGCCGCCCAAATGTTCACTGCAAAGAAAGAAGGACTTAATTCTTGCTGTATTATTGCGCTGCCCGCCGCCTGTCTGAGGCCACTGTGTGTTTCGTTTGTTGAGAAGCACCTACTTTGTTTGGCCTTCAAAGAGGACACCGCAGAAATCTGTTTATTGTATTTACAACACTGCCAGAACAGTTCACCCAATAGTCAGATTTGTGCTGCCATTTTATGGAGTTATGATGACTGTTTCCTGGAGAGTATAGCCTACAATGACTTGTCTGTTTCTATAAAGTGGCAATTCCAACTTGCAAGCAGTCTGGCGCTTCCTGACTCACAGCCTTAAGTAGTGCGTTTTCATATTTAAATAATTTGCCACTGATGATTAAAACGCAGTTTTGGGCAGTGTAGAGTAGCGCTGTTGTTTGTCATTTCTCCGATCACAAACGCAGACATGTTTTATTTCCAGGGTTTTCGCGGGTAAAGAGGATGGATCGAGGACTCAGTATTGCAGAAAATGGGCTTTTATTTTAAAATAAAACAAAACAAACAACAAAAAATACCCCGAGGGGGAAAAACAGGCTGGCTGGCAAGGCAAGGCAAGGCAAGGAAAGGCAGGATCTGGACACATCCAGGGATTGACGATGACATCTAGGGGGAAATAACGACAACGAACGGAAGCAGGACTGCAAACACAAGGAGAATAAATGGAGATCAAATGAGGAGGGTAATGAGGGACCAGATGTGGGGTAAATTAACTAATAATCAGGTAACAAGTTGGGAGGGGTCAAGACAATTGACATGGGCACATGGCACACCGAATCAAAGACAAAAAGTCATGTGCTCACACAAAACAAAACACAAGCACATGGCCAGCAAAACAAAAATCACAAGCCATGTGCTAGAACAATAGACACGAACACGCAGCTAATGAGAAATCTCATAAGCCGCGTGTTCACACAAGACAGCAAGAAAAGCACGTGGCTGAACACAAACCGCGTGCTTCACCAAACACAACACACGTGGACAGAAGAGCGCAAGGCCGAGCGAACTCGAGACCGCACCCTCCCACAACTGACAGAACATGGAGCGCGAGCGTCCGGACCCCGACACGAAACCGAAAATCAAGACATGAGTGCCGGGATCTGAACACAACGCTCCAACATGAAACAGTACACGCAGACTAGAGCGCACGGCTCGAGCACACTCGAAGCCGCACGCTCACATGAAAATAATGACATGACGCGAGTGTCAGGGCTCTGTTACAAAACTATGAATTACACTAGACCGAAGAAACAGAACCATGACACTAGCCCCCCTCAAAAGGGACGTGGCGTCCCTAACGAGACACAACAAAAAAAAGACAGGAACATGACAGAACAAACAGGACAACACAAGACCGCTACAAAACAGGCAACACAAGACAGGAAAACTCAAAACCCTGGGACAAAGAGGGGGGGGGGGGGGGAGCAAAGCCAGTGCCAGCAGTACAACCCAGAAAGTCATTACAGGAACCAGGGAGGGGCGGGAGGGTTGAGCCAGGGAGGCTCAGGCAAACCAGGAATCCCGGGGAGCCAGGGCGGGACCGGAGAAACAGACCAGGGAGGCTCCGGCCTAACAAGAACCAGGAACCAGGGAGGGGTGGGAGGGTTGAGCCAGGGAGGCTCAGGCAGATCAGGAATCTGGGGGAGCCAGGGCGGGACCGGAGGAACAGGCCAGGGAGGCTCCGGCCTAACAAGAACCCCAGTAGGCCACCAGGGCGGAGCCGGAGGGAGCCTGGGTGGGGCCGGCAGGGCAAGGAGCTTGGGCGGGGCAAGGAGCTTGGGCGGGGCCGGCAGGGCAAGGAGCCTAGGCGGGGCCGGAAGGGCAAGGAGCCTGGGAGGGGCAAGGAGCTTGGGCTGGTCCGCCTGGCAAGGAGCTTGGCTGGGCCGGCAGGCAGGAGCTCGGGCGGGGCGGCAGGCAAGAGCTCGGCGGGGCCGCAGGGCAAGAGCTTGGCGTGGCAAGAGTTGGCGGGCAACTTGGGCGGGGCCGGCAGGGCAGAGCCCGTTCGGAGCCGGCAGGGCGAGGAGCTTGGGAGGTGCCGGCAGGGCGAGGAGCTTGGGCGGCGCCGGCAGGGCCAGGAGCTTGGGCGGCGCCGGCAGGGCCAGGAGCTTGGGCGGCGCCGGCAGGGCAAAGTAGCTAATGAGTAATGGCAGAGCGTCATTGGCAGGAGCTTGGGCCGTTACCGGCAATGCAAGGAGCTTGTCGGACCGGCAGGCCAGGAGCTTGGCGGGGCCGGCAGGGCAAGAGCCCCGGGCGGGGCCGGCAGGGCAGGAGCCCGGGCGGGGCCGCGGGCAAGGTCCCTGGCGGTGCCGTCATGCAGGAGCTGGGAGGGCTGGGACTGCTCCAGGCCATGTGGGATGGAGGAAGCCCTTCTCCTCCTCCTCCTCCGCCTCCGAGAGCGGGGCACTGCCACTTCATCGGCCACCTCTTGGGGCGCAGCCGCCTCTTCGGCCGTCACTGGGACCGCTGCAGCTTCTCCGGCCATCACTGGGGGCGCTGCAGCTTCTTCGGCCGCTTCCGGGGCCGCTTCCGGGGCCGCTGCAGCCTCATCAGCCACCCTCGGGGGCATTGCGGCCTCCTCGGCCGCCACACGGGGAGCTGCAGCCTCATCAGCCACCTCTAGGGGCACAGCAGCCTCTTCAGCTGCCTCTAGGGGTGGTGAGGCGTACCCATTCCTCCTCCGTCTCCGAGAGCGGGGCACTGCCACCTCATCGGCCACCTCTGGGGGCGCTGCAGATTCCTCAGCAGACGCTGGGGGTGCTGCAGCCTCTTCGGCCGTCACTGGGGCCGCTGCAGCCTCTTCGGCCAGAGGATTCCCCTGACGGGCTAGGAATCTGACGAACCCCTCGAAAGACAGGTGATCCAGCCCTCTCATCCTCCACCAGTTGAGGGGCTCATCCAGGGCGTAATTAAAGAGGTCCTTGAGGGCCGCATGATTAAACCCCAACCCCTCTGCCGCACCGCTGAACTCCAGGGCAAAACTCCTAACGTCAGCCCCCTGTTGACGGAGGGAGCTCAAGGTCCTAAATTGGAGCATGCGCTGGTAGTGGGGGCTGGAGAGAGTGGAGGCTGGTGGATGGCGCAAACCATTCTTCCGCTGAGTCCTCATTTGGTCCGTTCGTACTGTCAGGGTTTTGGGTAGAGGATGGAGCGAGGACTCAGTATTGCAGAAAATGGCTTTTAATGACAATAAAAATAAACAAAACAGCAACAAAAACTACCCCGAGGGGGAAAAACAGGCTGGCAAGGCAAGGCAAGACAAGGCAAGGCAGGATCTGGACACATCCAGGGATTGACGAAGACATCCAGGGGGAAATAACGACAACGAACGGACGCAGGACTGCAAACACAAGGAGAATAAATGGAGAGCAAATGAGGAGGGTAACGAGGGAGCACATGTGGGGCAAATTAACTAATAATCAGGTAACAAGATGGGAGGGGTCAAGACAATTGACATGAGCACATGGCACACCGAATCAAAGACAAAAAGCCATGTGCTCACACAAAACAAAACACAAGCACATGGCCAGCAAAACAAATCACAAGCCATGTGCTAGAACAGGAGACACGAACACGCAGCTAATGAGAAAACTCATAAGCCGCGTGTTCACACAAGACAACAAGAAAAGCACGCGGCTGAACACAAACCGCGTGCTTCACAAAACACAACACACGTGGACAGAAGAGCGCACGGCCGAGCGAACTCGAGACCGCACGCTCCCCCAACAGACAGAACATGGAGCGCGAGTGTCCGGACCCCGACACGAAACCGAAACTCAAGACATGACTGCCGGGATCTGAACACCACGCTCCAACATGAAACAGTACACGCAGACGAGAGCGCACGGCTCGAGCACACTCAAAGCCGAGCACTCACACAAAAACAGGACATGACGGGAGTGTCAGGGCTCTGTCACAAAACCATGAATGAACTACAGTAGACCGAAGTGCCAAGAACCCTGACATGGTTTTATGTTTACACAGCGCGATACACACAACGTGTTAAAAGACAGTATGAGTCATTATAATCAGTAGTTATGTCCCCTCTGGATGCAACAAATGCCTCTTTTGTAATGAGTTTTATTGGTTTTGTCTCGTCGCGCCGGGACACGGCATCACTGTATGTTAAGGGGCGTAACATTTCCGTCACACGCTTGAGGTATTCGGCCATTCACAACTCACTGGATAGCTGGCCAATCAGAGTACACCTCGCTTTTTTAGAACGATGAGCTTTGTAAAAATCGACGTGTTTCAGATAGGCGGGGCATAGAGGAGAAACAATATAATGTACATTATATGGAAAATAATTTGTTTTTTGAACCTTCAACCACATAAACATTTCATTACACCAAATAAACAAAAATTTTATTTTTAGCAGCATCATATGACCCCTTTAAGAAATTATCAATTTTATTCCGCAAGTACCCATTACCTAATTAAAAGGTCTATTACAATAAGACTGGAGTATGGCTGCTGAAAATTCACTTTGCCATTACAGGAATTTAAAATAGATTAAAATAGAAAACAGTGATGTAATTGTAATAATATTTCACATATTACTGCATATACTGTAATTTTCCTCAAATCAATGCCGCATTGGTGGGACTTATGCTTACCAACTCCAAACGTTTTAACTGTAGTCTATATCTACAGATGGGTCAATAGAGAAATGTTCTCAGTAGAGGCCTGTAAATCTTTTGAGTTTCGCAGAGCACAAGCTAATAATTAGTTCCTATTGCTAAATCATAGAATGTACTGAAATCCGAGATTAAATCACATAATCACACAGGAACAGTCACACTGATAAGTATGTATGGATGGCATGTTTTCAAGCACTTCTTTAGAAGTTTTGTATTACACTGTGTCACATCAATCCCATTGTTGAAGGCATTCTGAATCATGGCCAGCTGATTTTGTCATGATTGTGCCAGCTAATAGTTTTGACTTGTAATTTCGTTATCAGATTTCTCTGGACTTGTATTCTTGTTCAAAATCATTCCAGGTGTAGAACACTCTCTGGGACTTTTTTTTTTTTTTTGCTGAGCAGATACCGTAGTCTGAAGTCTGAAGTTTCCTTCAAGTTGAGATATCTGAACCTTAAAAACTCTAAGGAAGAGGGGGGGAAAAACCTCTGAGTGAATTTGCTGCGCTCAGCCCTTTTCAGTCTCAGTGTCCTGCTTGAAGACAAAGTAAAAACAGTATATTGACATTTACAGGAGTGTTTTTTTTTTCGTCTGGCATGGAGGGTCTAGATAGTGGAGAATGTTGTGGTTTTGTCTGTGTGCTTTCTTCCATTTATAATTAGTTGAGAATTCATATGTGCAATGAGCAGAAACCATTTTTTTCTGTGCTCTTATCATCATGCTAAATATTTCCTGGACTTTTAATGAATTTGATTACGAAGTCTTGTACTCATTCACAGATCTTAAACAGTGATGCTAATGTACAACCATATTATCTTAAGAGGCTAAACTATGAACACAATTGGCCTCTCTTCTTGCTGCTGATCCGTGTTCAGGAAGCTAATGTAGAGAACCAAACTGCTATTTAAACCCAAACAAACAGGGTGAAGTTTTAATCAGAAGAATGCTGTGGTCTTTGGCTTTTTAGTTTTTGTGGAACAAAAAAATGTGATGTTTTGAAGAATCCTGGCCACCTTTTTCCATACAGTGAAAGTGAATAAGGACTGGGTCTGCCAAGATGACTCATGACAAAAAAACATTTATTGCCTTTTTTCCCTTATATATAGCTCGCAAATCAAATATGACACCTTTTGATGCACTGTTTAATGTCAACATGTGGTTACAATGCACATGAGAACTACTGACAAAATGGTGTTGATGTATCATTTGCAGTCATTTAATAACTTAAATTTGTGTCTGTTCCTCACATAAAGCTATTGCATGATTTCAGAAGACCTTGAATGTCTATGGTATGATACCCCCCGCCCCCCCCCCCCCCCCCCCCCCCCCCCCCCCCCCCCCCCCCCCCCCCCCCCCCCCCCCCCCCCCCCCCCCCCCAACCCCCCCCCCCCCCCCCCCCCCCCCACCCCCCCCCCCCCCCCCCCCCCCCCCCCCCCCCCCCCCCCCCCCCCCCCCCCCCCCCCCCCCCCCCCCCCCCCCCCCCCCCCCCCCCCTCATATGGTACAGTACTTTTTGTTTTTACCTTTTTAACTTTCACATAACCCAGTCCACATCAATTTCAAATTAGGAATTTTTTTATTTTTTTTTTTTTTTTTTTAGTCCCGTTGCCTCTATGGAATCATATGGCTTTGATAACATGTCAGTAAATCATAATTGAAGTAAACTGTGATCTGTTTCCTTTAAGGTTAAAACCTCTATTTTCCAACCTTTAATCTTTCTACCACATTTTCCATTGTTAGAACTATGTCATATGTTAATGTTGGATTAACAGACATTGACTGGTTTTGCACTCATTTTGTTTCTCAAGGTGTCAGCACATATTCTTTAAACAAGAGAAATCTTTCGTAGAAATGTATTGCATGTGTTTGCATTTGCATGGGGATTAAAGGGCAAATCTATTTTACTGATCATGTCCTCTACTTTTTTTTGCAGTATTAGAGACAGACTTCAGTTTAAAAGGCGCTAACAGTAAACCGTAACTCTTGTTTAGATGCAGCCTATCGAATCGCATGCGATGTCAAAAATGAGCTGTAATTATACTGAAGAAATATCCTGTAGCTCAGTGCACATGTGCTTCAGTCCAACTTCCGTCTCATCCAAAAGAAATCTGGTCTACTGAAATATGTGGAAGGGCTTCTAGAGTGACAGCATGCTTGTTTTCGTAGACTGGAGTCTGGAGACGGGAAGTGCAGTGGCTCTCGGAATGGGGACCAGAATGGCTGACCAATTGGGCCGGGGGTCAGGGTGTTTGTTCCTGTTCATGTACCCCCTCCCTCCTCCCCCCAACCCCTACACGGGTTTGCAGCTGCTCTAGAGAATTAGGGGGAATCCCAACCTAACTAATAGTATAAACTGCAGGCATCACATTAAGGAAGAAGCAAGGGACTCAAAATAGATCATGTCCTGAAAGTAATTAAAGATTACTTTCAGAACAGGAAAAGTATTTAAAGATTACTTTTCAGGAGTGGGTTTGTTTTAGAAATTTTCAGGAATGTGACATCTGCATAAAACATTTTTGAGCGTTGTGTGTTAGCGCTTCAGGTGGTTGACCTAATTAAGTGATCTACAGTGTGTGTAATCATTTTAGAATTGTTTTGCATGAGGTCATGGGAGTTGAGTGTTGACCTTCATTCAGAATCATGTAAAAACAGCACTATTCATTTGAAGGCAAATACGAGTTACTCCTTCAGAGGAGGACCCAGATGTGTGAGCTGGACTGTTGATGAAGGGGGGTGGTTCCAGATGGTCCACCCAGGCCTGGTTAAATATTATCAGTCCACTGGCCTCCCCCACCGCCTCGCTGAGCCTGTAATCCATTGTAACTACCCAGCCCTCTTTCATCTCCCTTCTCTTTTCCCCCCTTTGCATTTCCCTCAGAGAAGTGGATTATAGGAGGTGCTCATTCTGCATTCAAGAAGCACACTAGAAATGGATGGAGCGAGAGATCTCTTTATATCACACTGTCAGATACAGTGTGGACTGCATGTACTACAGATGTAGAAATACAATGAGATGTTCATATTATAGCTCCAGTGTAGCATTTGACAAACTGAGAAACACATGCTTTGACAAGCACCCACAATCTGATCTCTTCTAACAATATCTAATATTTTAATGTAAGTTGATAATGTATTTTCTACCCAATATTTAAGCACTCTTAGATGTATAAATCTGAAGATAAAATAAATGTGATTTAATCTTATGACATCCAGTCTTTAAAAAGCAAAATTAAACATGTAATAATAATGACTAATAATATATATATAGATATATATGTAGTCTATTATGTCTATGCTTTTATTTTACTCATTTTACACATTTATACACATTTTTTGCTCTCTTTTTCATGGACCACCTTATTTATTTATTGATTCATTGATGTATTGTTTTTATTCATTTTATACCCTTTACAGATTTACTCTGTTTATCAGACTTACTCTGTTTATACAGACTATCTCATCTATCTATCTCTCTATCTATCTATCATCTATCTATCTATCTATCTATCTGTCTGTCTGTCTGTCTGTTGTACCTACTTTTCCTCTTTTTTCCCCACTAGACCACCTTCCTTGGCAGTTTGAAAACCTATGACCTAAAATTAACCAACAGCCAAACAGCTATTTAGGCATTGTTTTAGCAAACTCTCATTCGTTCTGCCTTCATTCCGGTATGTAACGCCCACTTTTCACAATCTAGTTGCTTGTCCCCTTTGAAATTCTTCACATTACAGAAATAAAATGGGTTGCGGACAGCAGTCTGTGCTGGCTTTTTAGAGCGTGCATCATGTCATTCTATACGAGAATATGATAACCAAACAGCTCGTTAACATTTGCCTCTTCATTTACTACTCAAGGACTAAACCTTTAATCTCTTCGTGTTTGTTCTGAAGCACTCAGCCTCTCAGTGCTCCGTGAGTCCTGATCAACACATCCCATCCGTGGCCCCCGTCTGCCCCCTTCCCCGGCGCAAGTGCATGAGAGCGCTTGAGGATTGCTGTGCCTCTATTGTAATTGTATCAAGGGGAGGGAGAAAGATGGGTTAATTACCCTCTCAAAGTGGCCAGTGCACTTGGAGAGGAGGGTCAAACAAGTCTAATGGTGCATTTGCCAGGCCATTGTGAGGGTATTGTAGCAGAGCGACCAGCTCTTGTTCCCGCTTCAGACCGCTTTAGGAGGCTTTCGCTGATTAAAGGGGGGATTTGCGTCGGCTGCTTTCATGGGTCCTTGGCCAGGAGAATCGATATGTCAATAGGCTCAGTATCTATATGCAAAGCGGGGGTTTGGCCAGCACATTCAGAGCTTTTTGATATGCATGGGGCTTAGGCTTAAGCCACTGGCAGTAAAGACCGAGCATTATCACAAAGGCTGCTTGATGTTCTTATGTGTGGTGATATGGGGTCCTCCATGGGGAGTGGGTCTGCTTTGATAAGATAGAGGGCTGGTGGCCTGGAAGGCTGGCTGACTGGCTGTGGTCTGCCAAGGTGCGTTTGATGACTCAGAACTCCTTTAAACTGAGAAATTGCTGGCTTTTGTTTTGGCCGCCCGTCTGTGTAACGTACCAGATTCTTCCTGCCCGAGGCCCACCATCACAGCGCAGTCCCGTTGGGTCCTTTGTGTGTTTGCCTCCACGTGAAAGAGAGCCGGAATGTGAAATCAAGAGCGAGAGTGTTGGGGGTGAGGGTCTTTCCTCTAGGGGGTGTCAAGGTAATGGGCCTGTTTAGAGAGCAGCCCCTATCTGTCTCTCATCCTCTCAATATCTCTCTGTCGTGCCGGGAGTAGAGATGATGGGGCTTCCTTTTATGCCGTTACCATCCGCAGAAGATGGAGTAGTGCGGGGACACCGGTCGAGGTCAGCGGACCTCCCCCATCCCGTACTCAGCTCCACCTCACTCTTAGGCTCTTTGAAATGGTGATGATGATGGGGTGACCCCCGCTGCCCCCCGATGCGACGCCCTCAATGAGGCTTGGGTTTGGTAGATCATTCCACTACCCCCGCTTTTCCCTCCCCTGAGCTCCACAGCAACCGCTGCCCCAGTCCCGGACACATTTGTCATGTCCAGACCCCGCAAGCTGCACCTCTATGGGGCTTTTGTTCCTCAACTTGCTGGCTAAGCAGGGGATTTCAGATGAACCATTAACATTTGAACCAGCTCGGCACATTTCCCTATTGCGCTCTGATCTGCGCCTGGGCCATTACTGGTGAAAAGAGCAAGAATTTATCATATAGGTCAGCAGCTCCCAACCTTTTTTCCTTGGGGCCCCCCTACTTACATATATGACAATCTATATGACAGTCTTTCATACATTTGTAGGTCATGATAACCACAGGTACAGCACCTCACTACCATGGTAAAAAGCCTAACTATAGCCTAACTATATGTTTTCTATAATATTTGCTATGAAAAACAGTAACCTGAAGACATTCAGTATAAGTACAAATGCACAACAAACGACTGATATGACTTAATAACAAAAATAATGTGATTATATTCCATTACTCCTTTAATATAATAAAATTCAATATGAATATTCTACTTTTCTGCCACAATACCATGGTTACTGTCAATGTTACTACCGTAAAACCATAGTAAATGTTGGTGATTTGTAAATAGAAATGCCTTCTAACTGGATCGTTGATGCACAGGTGTTTCCGCATCAGTTGTTGAGAATGATCCAGCTCTGATTTATTTGGCTTTAAACTATTTAAATCGCATACCTATGTGATTTGTACAGGAGAAATCTGCGGTGAACTTGAGTGCGATCACTAGATCTCACAGTGCTGTTTAGTGGTCTCGACTCGATCGCAACCGGTCAGTGTAGTAAATTAATTTGCTTTAGCTCACACTGCTCTGTCTTTTCTTTTGAGCTGAGCTGATAAAAGGTCCGTGCGTCGCGCGGTTTCAATAGAGAAGTGCTATTTCGTTTTGCTTTTGGTGCGTTTGGTGTTTAATACGTATTTATCATGTACAACAGAATGCTAACGCTTATCAGTTAGGCAGATTAGTAGTGGCACCAGCGTGACATCTCACAAAATTTAGTGTCACCGGCAGAAAAAAAAGGTTTGCAAAATATCCATTTAGCAGTCTGGAGCAGTCTGCAGCCCTGGTAGACTACTGTCAATTACACTTTTATTTAATTGTTTATTTTATTTAATTACCTTATCTTTGCATTGTAAGCATATGATTTAAAAAAAAAATTATATAAAATTATTAGTGGAACATTTTATACATCTTTATTTGACCTCAAAGCATATCATCTCCCGCGGGGGGGCCACAGACCCCAGGTTGGGAACCACTGATATAGGTCACTATACACTGCAAAAGACCAATGATAACATGTTAAGAGCTGTTAATTGTGGGGTTATTAAGGAAACTATATAGTATGATGTGTTAGATCAGTGTTTCTCAACCCTGGTCCTGGGCGCTCCCCAACACTGCACATTTTGTGTGTCTCCCTAATCAAACAACACCTGATTCAACTCATCAGCTCATTAGTGGAGACTTCAAGACCTGAAGTGGGTGTCAGATAAGGGAGACATACAAAATGTGCAGTGTTGGGGGGTGCCCAGGACCAGGGTTGAGAAACACTGTGTTAGTAATAACACACATATATGCATTGAACATACTCAGCTGATCTTATACAAACAGTCATATGTGTCATTGAGCTGTTCAAATGTTGTTTGGGTCAGTAGGGGTCAGAAGGTCAATAGAGTGTTATGATGCATAGCCTGGGGGACAGGTGAAGTGGACTTGACCACTCATGCTGCACCTTAATCATAAACTGCCCATCACCTGGCCATCAGAATTAGATGAGATGAAATTTGTTGACTATAACAAAATAGAGATGCATTAAAGGGATAGTTCACCCAGAAATGACAATTTATTTCAATTGTTTTTGTCCATATAATCAAAGCTAACGGGGCCCAAAACAATATTAGACTATTTAGACTTTGTATGGAAGCCTATTTCTGTCACATAAGAAAACAAAATACATTGGCAAATCATAATTCTGAAATTATGAGATTAAAAAGTTATATTTATTATGTCTCCCAAAAAAATAAAAAAAAAAAAAAAAAATTTAAAAAAAAAAAAAATAAAAACTTCAATATGACATTACAATGTTAATTAAACCTTAATCTCATAATTACGGCTTAGTATCTGATAATTTCTTATAATTCATATCTTATAACTTTTTATCTAATAATTTCATGTCAATTTAACGTCAATATCTTGACTTTATCTCATAAAAATAACGTAATGTATCTCATAATGCTAACTGTCTCAAAGTCTTAGTATCTCAAATTTTCATTTCTTCAAATGATTTCGACCACTTATGTCACAAATATGAATTTTTGTGATAATTATGATTTACCCAGGCATGATTTGTGTTTCTTATTTGGCGGAAATGGGCTTCCATACTTGACTCTAATTGTATACGTAGACATTTTCCAAAATATCTTCTTTTTGTGTTCCACAGAAGTAGTCATAACAGTTCAAGTGACATTGAGGATGAATAAATAATGACAGAATTCTTATTTGGGGTGAACTAGCTTTTTAAAGTCTTACAAAAAAAAAAGATGTTTAAATTATGGGCGTGCATTTAAAAATCTGTGGTGATGACTATATAACTATAAATCTGTAATGACAATGTAAATATCTCACATATTCACCCTCAAGTACACAAACCCACATTCAAACAAACAAACAAACAACTCACCATAAGGATGGTAAGATGCTGGATCTATTCTCATCACTTAATCCTTGACCTAGAGGCAAGAGTAATGAGATGGGACTGCTCAAGCAATCAGGATCATAAGTGGCCCTGCGGACTAGTCAATAGCCTTCACCTGCTAACCTTCCCACCGCTGCTATGAAATGTTTTGCCAGTTGCGACTCTAATCTTCCACCAAATGTTTACCACAGCAGTAAGCATCAGCTGGCATATAGTAACGGCACAAACCTTTTAAATGCATTTATATTGTACCATAATTTACAAAAGTCCATGGCATTTGATCATTAATGACTATATAAGAAATAACCCTCTTTTTATGTCACTCGCTTTCAGGAAATTGCTTCAGTGAGGTTCACAGAAGAGTTAATAGTGTGGATGTCCGGAGATAGTGATCAAGGTTATGTCGCTCAGATTAAACATACTGCCTATGTGATCGCATTTTATGGGAAAATAGTTCACTTTGTCATATGCAATTTTTTATATTGCTGGAGTTCAAAAGCTGTCACCGTTGAGAATGTCGAATGGTATCTTTCTCTTGACCTTTGTCTGCGTTAATAGCATGAGGCACATCCATACTGTGCTCATTGTAACAGTATTGAATGATGGCCCCTCCCTATCAGACAGATTAAAGGCATTGTGGGTGAATGCAAACACCCATCTGTTCATCAGGACAGGCATTCTGGGACAAACTGGGTCATGTGACTGACAGAATAATGATAAGCATTTAAAACTGCATGCTATCAGTATGCTAACACCTCGCAAACCCAATCTAACAGCATTGACATTGCATAATATGTGCTCTCGAGAACGTGCATTCGCTCCTAACAGCATATATCGTGCAGCATTGATAAGAAGTCGAGCTTAATAGAAAATAAAGAAGCCTTTTTATGCGTATTTAGAGGAAGTGAAGTGGGGGAGGTGGATTGAGGGTAATAAATAGCCTCACACTTTCAAGTTGCCAGCAGGTTTGCTCATGCATTTCCTCCTAAAGCCCCATAAAGACTTTGAATTCCTAACAGCCGCCATACAACCCCCTCCTCCCCGATATACTGCCCCTCTCCACTCCTGCAGTCTCAAGGTATTGAGAAACTCAGCTCATTTGCCTCTATCAATGATTTTTCTCTTCTAATACACCACACTCAATTTGCTTTTCAATCAATGTCAATTTAACAACAGTATGGTATTTCTGTGCATCTCAGAGCCAAATATCTAGAATTATGAGTTCAATTTCAGCTTATTTTGTGTGAAGTCATGGTCAAATTAGAGACATTTTGCAGGCAAAAAGGCCATTCTCCTTTTGCGTATATGAGCAATTGTTATAAGCACAGAGTCAACTCTCCAAGTAAAATTTTGCATGACCTCGGCCCAGCTTCTGTATAACCCCGATGGATTGACATCTTAACGCTAGGTTTGCGAAAGCTTTCTTCCGCCTCGACGAACTTCTGACGTGCATTCCTAGTTGAAATGACTGGATTTAGCCCCTGCCGAGACTTCCTTTGCCTGAGCAATGCTAATTTGACCCCGCACCTAACTGTGTGTTACGGTTTATATATACCCACTCACGACAGCGCCGTTTCTCTTGTCTTCCTTTGTGGTCTCTGTCTGTCAGTGAAACTCATTTGAATGGCACAAATATAAAGGCAGTACATTACCTTTTTAGAGCCGCCATTTCCCGCTTCCCTGATCCACTCTCATGTTTCTCTTTTCCACATAGCCAGATTTATATGGGTCTGGTTGGATTAAAAGGACTATCCATTAATAAACATGCATTTATTGAATGAGCGGCCTTTTGTGTGCAGGCTAATATTTTAGATGGTGAAAAATCAATACAGTACCTCTTACATGTCAAGGACAAAAATGTGAGGGCTGAAGCCGGAAAATAAGGGGAGGCTAATACGTCGTTTCACTGATGGATGGAGCCATCAGCGGATGGCAGCAACCTTGGTGCGTTGAGCTGACGGATGCTGTAGGGCTGCAGCCCGAGTGTTCATTGCCTTGTTATGAACACTACTCTCCAGACAGCGTCTATGGATTTTGTGGTGGGAAACTAGATAGTGTTGCAATGTGTTGTTTACCTCACTTTGTATTGATAAAGCAGTCTTGGGGTCAGTGAGTGTCTGCTCTTTACAGAGACAACATGGTGGTTACTGGAAGAGGTGATCTGTGTGTATATAGACCTATTGTTATTATTATTAAGTACAAGTTCTGGCATTTATAGTGTTACATTCTAATTGGAATTGTAATAGGCTGGTAAAAAATAATAAAGATAAAAAAAAAGTCATGTTTGATCAGACACTCATTTCAAGTAGAGAATACAAAATACAAAATATAAGTATTAATACAAACATTACATAGTGTGTGTGTGTATGTACAGTCAAACCGAAATGTATTCAGACTCCAACATTTCTCATATTATCACAGTTTATTCACTATAGTTTAGAAAATGGTAATAACATATGACAAGAACTCCAACTCCATCTGACTAACTTGTCAGATACTCTGTGTATAGACAGTGTATTATTCATCTCGTTGATAGTCTGTCATCTGTTAATTTAAGTACACAATTAGATAATACCAATTTAGGTCGACCAATTAACAAGCAATGCTTAATTTTGTTCAGTCTGTGGTGTAAAAAGGTCGCATTAACAATTAAAGAAAAATCACTTAAGCAAAACATGGTCAGGTCAAGTGTCTGCATACTTTTTTAGTTCCAAATATTCCTGGTATCATTTTTACTGGCTGTCCCCTGTTGAAGACACTTTGGGTCTCACACTCTTCCTCATATGAACTATATCGTTTGTGAATCCTGCACCCACTTCATCTTATACAATATATATATAAAAAATATATCTGGGTGTCTGAGTAGTTTTTTTGGTTGACTGTAATGCTATATATGTTATCGCTACGGTATACATGAAATCACACTCTTAGTCATATAGTTATATATAGTATATAGATATTCTATTTATAGATACTTTATATATTGTAATATATAGCAAATTTCCCTCACCTTTACATGGCAAAATGTGTAACCATAATCATAGTATCTTAATAAGATTAAGGGATACATAATATTTCAATTCTTGCAAATGTTATACACAAGTTTATATTAGATGTATTATGTCCGTAACACGTTGAACATTTTGTCTCAATATGATACAGTAATTAAGCTTGAGCGATATAAAACTTTAAAAATCATTTTTGATCAAACAAAAATACTTTCTCCTCAGTCCCCATACGTTTGCAGACTGTTATAAAAAGAAGTGGGGATGCCACACAGTGGTAAACATGTCCTTGTCCCAACTTTTTTGAGATGTGTTGATGCCATGAAATTTAAAATCAACTTATTTTCCCCTTAAAACGATAAATTTTCTCAGTTTAAACATTTGATATGTCATCTATGTATTCTGAATAAAATATTGAAATTAGAAACTTCCACATCATTGCATTCTGTTTTTATTCACAATTTGTACAGTGTCCCAACTTTTTTGGAATCGGGTTTGTACCTTATATCGTAAAAAATCTTGTACATCATGAAGTGGTAAATACTTTTAAAATATTGGGTTCTGTGGTGCAACAAACTTTTTGAGCGAAATTAGATGAGCATGCAAAAAAGAAAGGGGCCTGAATCAGAGGAGTTGTAAGGGTGTAGATTATGGTTTGAAGTTGTGTGTAAATTATATTTTTTATGATACTGCCATTATTGTCTTTAGTAGTGCAATTGTATGTAATTGATCTGGTATTATTCTGTTTTGGGTGTGTGCGTGAGTGATTGAGTGTGTGTGTGTGTGTGTGTGTGTGTGTGTGTTGTTTGGGGCGAGAGATATGGAAAAAATAACTTTCTATGTTTAGATTAGGTTGTCTTTTGCAAACATTACTGGCAAGGGGCAACAAGAATGTTGTGTGTGTGAGAGAGAGATAACTTACTATGTTTTAGATTAGGTTGCCTTTTAAAAATATGGCAAGGGGCAACATGAAAATTAGCCAATGTGCCTAACTCTGGCTTATATACCGTATTTGACTGTTGATTAATAAGGACAGTCCCTGTTAAAATAAATAAATAAATAACTGTACTGATTACATGAAACAACAAAAATATTCCAAGGCATGGTTATACGTAAAAAGCCTTCAATAAACTGGAATAAGTCATTAAAAACATTAAAAGAGTGGAGTTGTTCGACAGCCGTTACTGGCACAGGGTGGGCATACAGAATGTTTTCTGTGTTATTGTGCGCTGCAGTGAGAGAGAGATAACTTACTATGTTTTAGATTAGGTTGCCTTTTAAAAATATGGCAAGGGGCAACATGAAAATTAGCCAATGTGCCTAACTCTGGCTTATATACCGTATTTGACTGTTGATTAATAAGGACAGTCCCTGTTAAAATAAATAAATAAATAACTGTACTGATTACATGAAACAACAAAAATATTCCAAGGCATGGTTATACGTAAAAAGCCTTCAATAAACTGGAATAAGTCATTAAAAACATTAAAAGAGTGGAGTTGTTCGACAGCCGTTACTAACACAAGCATTCCTTAAACTCAGATTTTTGTGCTCCAACCCCTACCCTAATTCAAACACACCTGATAAGCTCTCAAGGTCTAAGGTTACTCATAAAGCGTACGCTCGTGATTATTTTTTATCAAGTGGAGGCAAACTCCTCAGGACTAGGGCTCCCCAGGACCGACGTTGACCACCTCCTGCTATAGGCAACAGTGGATCAAAACAACGGGTTTTCACGATTGATTATGGAATGGCTTATGACCAGCAGCTCTTACAAATCGAACATTGTATAACTTCCAACACAATAAAACAATAACTCATAATACAACATCGATAATATAAATTAGTTAATTAACTATAAAAGTAAAAATCATAAATAAATAAAAACGGGGAAAAAATAAGAAAAAGCATCAATAAATTGAAAAGAAAAAAGTAGTAAATAAATAAATACTATACATACAAAACAACACAATAGTGAGGTGATTATACTACAAATTTTTTTAATCACTTTTCTTCATTAACTTCAGGTGACATTGTGCTCTTTAGTGTATAAATCCAAAACATCTTATATTGTAAAAGGCATTTCAATCTATTCCCACCTCTTATGGTGCATGGAATAGAATCAATTCCAGTTCCAAGGGAGCTGTCACTAACATGGCCCACCTCATATTAATGCCTTGCCTTGTACTGATTATGTGTTTAATTATGAATATTATAATGAACGAAAAAAAGAAGAAAGAAAAAAAAAAGAAAGAAAGAAAAAAAAAGACTTATGCATGGGCTCAAACTTTAAGATTTAAAGTTTTAAGACAGACTCCAGAAGTGGGATTGCAGTAGTAACAGGGATCCCTGCAACATTCCTACTCCTGTTTGTACTATTAATTCCGAAAATTACGCATGTAACTTTTGCACAAAGGAAGCGGTCACAGACACAAGTATTCTTATAATTATCCCTTTTAGTTTTGGTAGTACACATTAAAGGGTCATATGATCCAATAAAAAAAAAGGATTTCAGTTTTTCCTTTCTGTTTGGAGTGTTACAAGCTGTTTGTGCGTAGATAAGATCCCTGAAGTTGTAAAGACTTAAGTCTCAAAACCAAAGATATATTCTTTATGAAAGTTAAGACTCGTCCACGCCCCCCCTAAAATGCCTCGTTCTAACACACCCCCACATACAGTACCTACGTCACGATGTGGGAAGATTTGCACTAATGCTTCCTCAAATTTTACACTTCCAAAGTGCAATAAGACGCAAAGCCCTGGTTTTGAATCACTTTTATTGCGTTGCGTAATTCTCTTAAAAGACCTCTACAGGGGTTTAACAGATTTGCTTCTTCGTGTATGGCAGTGTGGGCCTCAATGTAACCGCACCCCAAAGCCGCGGAATGAACTATACTGGCCTTACCCATGTTCTAACTCTGTTAAACCCTTAACCGTCATCTTAAAGCTTTCAAGTGTAATGGCTGCACCTCTAGTGGCATTAATAGAATTACAAAAATAAAAGTCATTGCCATGATTAAAAGGTGTTGATATGTGATTGCCAGGGAGTTCTGGGGAAGAAAAGCACTCTTTATGATTTTTTTTTTCTCCGTTCTTCTTGCAGGCAAAAGTCTGATTGCATAAAAGTAAAAGTACACCTCTCCTCATCAAGACTAAATTTGAGGTACAATTCGTGCCCCGTAGCACATTTCAGAATGAGTTGCATGGCACAGTTTATATTTAGAGTTAAGGGTAGTGGTATTTTATACTGCAAAAATGTTTTTCTTTTTCCTTAGGATAAAATCATTAATAAAACATTTAAAATAGAAAAAAAAAAGTAATAAAAATGACAAAAACACATAACCAAATGTCTAAAACTTAAGCTTAAATGTAAAAGTCTTGTTTTCTGCTAAATTTATCAAAATTAAATGACTTTATACTTAAAACAGGGGGGGAGGATGCCAATGGGGTGTGTAAAAAAAAAAAGAAAAAAAAAGTGGGCAGACATTTTTTCCTGGTTAAAAACCAAATGCAAGCAACCTGTCAAGGCTCCTTTTTACCTCAACTCTGAATGTTTGACGTTCATTATATTTTCTTTGATGTTCATTATATCCGTGAGTGCCTGAGATTCAGCTCAGCAGAGACGCTGGAGCTCTGACTCACCGTTGTTGGTGCGCATTGACCTGCCAGAGATGCCGTTGGATCCCATAGGGTGGTGGCCGCCGCCTCCTCTGTCCACAGCCCCGGGCTCGCCTGGCTGTTTCAGTAGTTCCGTCAGGGCCCTAAAAAGAGAAGGATTTGTACGCCATCAGTTTCTCAGCAGGGTACTTGGCAAATAAGGATGAGCGATATAAACCAGACATGAGCCCAGGCCAGTGTTTTGCATTCGGTCCAAGTCACGTCTCACTAATTCAAGTCGTTTGCCTTCAAGTCTTAGATACCTGGCATTACGTGTCTTGAGGAAAGGAATGAACTTGAGATTTCTGCGAATAGTGCAATTTTTAGTTAAGATTCATTTCTGGAAAGAATTAGGACATTGCAAAGTATTTTAACCATTTTCTGTAAATAAATGTTTAAATTATGCAGCAAAGTGATTAAAAACGGCAAAGACTGCAAATTGAAATTGAGGCAAACACTTTTCACTGTCAATTAAAATGAGAAAATCCTCATTTGAAAGCAATTACAGCTGATCACATTAGTGTAAGTAAACAGAAC
>JADLZN010010601.1:0-70391 GCA_018155175.1 Sinocyclocheilus anophthalmus
CACAATTTGTACAGTGTTCCAACTTTTTTGGAATCGGGTTTGTACTTGCAATTTCTGAATGAAGATAAAAATTGAAAGTAAATCCTACATCAATTTTCACCTTTCATTTTTTTTCAGTTCTTGATTCATTGGAAGAAAAGGTGTAGCCGTCAGCTTTGATCATGTGCCATTTTGTTTTTTTAAATTGTCACTCTCTATATAATTTGAAGATTTTCTAAAATATGTTTTCCCTCTTAATGCAATGATTCCCTTTACATGATTAGTTACTGATAAAACATGCCATTGTAACAAGCTAGTTTTTTCCTAATAATTCTAATGTTATATGATTGAAGATGGAACAAAATATTCCAACCTGAGTTTTATAGAAGCATTTGAGGGGGTTGGTAATTTTGCAACCTCTTGTATCTGTATACAAGCAACTGGAAAATTAAATTTAGCCAGAAATAAAGAATACAGTGATATCGTAAATATTTGAAGCACCTTTTTTTTTTCACTAACCGATGTTTAATATAGCAAAATGTTTACTGTGTTTTAAATACAAAATGTTTTGCTTGTTCCAGATGGAGTATTGGTGATTATTGTAGAAGTTTATTTTTGGGCTATATATGCCTAAATATTTATCCTCAGATTTAGCTTTACTATTACAAATAGAAGGTGTTATGTAACATTTTATAGTAATTAGCTCATTTATGTTTAACTGAGGTCTAAACCTCTAGAAAACAGTTTATGCGATTATTTGCTATGGGAACATTAATAGCATGACCAGATATGAGTTATACTCTCTATGTAATGTTAAAACCTCAGTTTGTGTAGTTAAACAACTATAATTATTTGTTTCTTCCTGCTTCGAAGTAACAAAATTGTAGACCAATCGCAAGACGCGTACCCGCTTCTCTCTGTAACTGACAGCAGTCTCGGCCAATTAGAAGGACCGCACTACACGCCCACAGCGATTAGACCCGCCCACACGCCAGACCTGCTGCAGAGAGAAGCTTATTCAGGATTGTATCAAAGGATTGAGTTTCTAAAGAATCCATCCACATACCAAGAATCTGACGACCTTCACTGCTCCAACTGATGACCAACATCTAATTAATTTCGGATTATTTTGCTTACTTCGAAAAACAAATTACTTGCGTTCGCCACAGAAAAAACGAAATCCCCATATCTAGAACCATCTCTCTACTCATTCACGCATTTGGCATTTTGCTTTCCACAAATGAAAATGAGGTCCGTCCCCTTTTCCATAGTGCTCCGTCGTCTGCATATAGTGATCTACCTACTCCACTCTCTATACTGTAAAAAATATCATTTATCATCAAGTTAAACAAAATAGGGCTACTTACACTTCCTTGCGGAGTTCCATTCTCTATCGAATATATTCTAGAATACTTTGTTCCCACTCTAACTTGAATTGCTCTTCCAAACAAGAAATTTAAAATCCAATTGTAAATTGTTCCATTCCCAGACTTTCTAATTTCATTAATAACCCCTCCTTCCACAGCATATCAAATGCCTTCTCAACGTCAAAAAAGACTCCCACTAATACCTCCTTCTTAATTTGCGCCTTTCTTATTTCATTTTCCAGATAAACTATAGAGTCCATAGTACTACGCCCCTTTCGAAACCCACTTTGATATGCTGAAAAAATATTCCTACTCTCAATTACAAATATCAACCTATTCATGACCATCCGTTCCATGAGCTTGCATAGGTTGGATGTCAAAGCTATAGGTCTATAATTACTAGCCTTTGAATGATCTTTTCCTGGTTTTGCAATCGGTACAATTACTCCGTACTTCCAATCCACTGGCATAATCCCTGTTTTCCAAATCTTATTAAAAAAAACTTAAAACCACACCTAAAGACTCATCTGATAAATGTTTAATCATCTCATAACATATTTCATCTTTACCTGGGGATGTCTGCTTTACCCCTGCAATAGCTCTCTTCAATTCGTACATTGTGAATTCTAATTCTAATGTACTACCAGTCTCAATCTTTTTTCCAAATATGTGACTATTTTCTCTCACCTTCTCTTCCCTATACTTCCTCATACTATCCGTAATATTCGTATTACTGTGTACCATTACAAATGCTTCCGCAAGCATCTCGGCTTTATCATTGTCAGAAACTGCAATTTTATCATTATTTTCTAAAACTGGAATATTATAGTTTCTCTGTATGCCTCTCATCTTCCTGATCATAGCCCATAAATCATTCATATCAATTTTTTCCCCTATTCTATTACAGAATTCTCTCCAGTATGTTCTTTTAGCTATCCTTATTACCCTCCTCACCATTGCTTGAGCTCTCTTATAGTTAATATAATCCTTAAATTGTAACGTTTTCCTTGCTTTCTTAATTTCTCTGTTTCTATGTGCAACTGCTTTACTACATTCTTCATTCCACCATGGTACTGATTTTCTACTACTTGTGCTTTCCTTTTTACCTATTACTTCCTCTGCTGTACTTCTTATACTTCCACTAACTTTCTTACTTATTTCCTCAATATCTTCGTTAATTCCATTATATTCTACCATTTTATTATGACACAATTTTGTAAAAAGTTCCCAATTTGCAGTCTTGAATTTCCACCTTGGTTTTCTCTCTACCTTTACTTGATTTATTTCCACACCTAATTGACACCATATAGGATAATGATCACTTCAGATTGTACTTTGCTTTATAACCCTCCATACACTTTTACCAGCTAAGCTATTAGATACTAACGTAATATCTAAAGCTGAGTGACATCTATTGGAAACATCTAATCGAGTAATACTTCCATCATTAATACATACCAACTGACCCCAATCTAGCATTTCTTCCACTATTAACCCATTATAACCATTTTTGTTACTACCCCATAAAGTGTTATGTGCATTGAAATCCCCACACCAAACCACTTTATTATTGTTATTTCCTCTTATATTCTCCAATACCTTCTTAATTTTCCACAAGGATTATAAAAAATTAATTATTTTAATACTATACCTCCCTTCCCAGATTTCAAATCACCACCACCTCGTGATCTGCAATCTCCTCAACATTTCTGTATCCAATTCCTTGTTTTATAAATGTTGCTACCACTCCACCATTCCCTTGTTTCCTATCTCTTCTAATCGCCACATATCCTTGTTTACAAAACCCATTAACCGCTGAGGTTTGAGCCATGTTTCTTGAACACAAATTATATCCGGTTTGTTTTCATGATTAGATATGTGCTTTTTAAATTCTTGCCCATTTGCAATTAAGCTTCTTGCATTCCATTGAAATATTGTTAACGCCATTATGAACCACCACATACTATTTTAGTATTTGATGCTTGCATCTTTAGTTTGTCATTAATCATTTCCAATGAAATGCCCTCTATCTCTAGGTATTTTTCAGCTGCTTTGATTATAATTTTGATTCTCTCTGTCTGGCTTTCCGTTTGTGCAGAACAATTCTCCACTTCCGCCATAAACGTGACAAATGCCACTTTATCATTAACCCTTATACTCTCTTTTGTTGTTTCTTACACTTTTTCCATCTTTTGATTAGGAACTATCTTTTTGTTCTTTTCTAGCTCTGGAGTCTTTCCCACTTTTTTAGTGCCTCAGAATATGACAATCCCTCCTCTGTTCTTACAGTCTGCACTTGAGCTGCATGCTTCCTCACTTTACATCCTCCATAACCCGCACTATGTTCTTCTCCACAATTACAACACTTTGGGTTAACTCCTTGACCGCATTTGCCATATTCATGCTCACCGCCACACCTTGCACATCGTTGTTTACCTCTGCAAACAGCTGCCACATGACCAAATTTTTGGCATTTAAAACATCTTAACGGAGGAGGAACATAAAGTCTGACCGGGAAGCTAATGAATCCTAAGAATACTTTGTCCGGTAATTTATCCTCATCAAAGTGAATCATTACTGAAAGGCTATCAACCTTTTCATTATTTCTGCTGTATTTCAGTCTTTTAACCTCAATCACTGCCGCCCCAGTTAGACTTTTCTTGATCCTTTCTACGGTCACTTCAGTTGGGATACCAGTTATTACTCCTTTGACCAATTTCTTTTCTTCCGGTATCGAGCAGATCACTTTTTGTGCACAAATCGACTTTATTTTCAATGCCACTTTTTGTTGCCTACTATCCTTACAATATAGGATTAGTCTTCCATCTCTCAACTTCTTGACACTTTCTATCGATCCTATCGTTTCCTTAATTACTTTAGACAGCTTCAGCGGATTTATTATCTTAAAAGACTCATCCACAAACTTCATCATTACCTTGAACTCCTCTTTCTTTCCTCTTATCGGATGATTTTCATTTCCACTGTCAGTTTCAGATGTATTACTCCAGATTTTCTTTCTTTTCCGATTTTCTACTAAACTCCACTCATTATTCCCGTTCCCTCCCTCTTCATCCACGCCAAACATTTCATCCTCCATTTCCGGATCCCTTCCGGACTCTACGTCACTACCTACCATGCACACTCCAGTCACAGATCAGCTGTTGCCAAAACCCACCAACCACACCCAACGCGCTGTCCGATTCGTGAATGACAATTACTCCTTTCACCCATTTCTTTTCTTCTTGTACTGAACAAATCACACTTTGTCCCATGATCGATTTAACTCCTAGAGCCTTCTTTTGTTGCCTACTATCCTTACAATATATTATCAATCTACCATCCCTCAACTTCTCAACACTTTCAATAAATCCTATCACTTCCTTCTTCTTCTTCTTCTAATAACGTTTTATGGCGGATGGCAAACCAACTTCTGGTGCATTTACCGCCACCAACTGGACTGGAGTGTGGAGCACTAATAATCAGAATCTGAAAACTGATTTATCTTTATCGATAGTTATCATAAAAAATAAAATCAAAACTAAACCTACAGTAAAAACAAAAAAAACAAAAAAACAAAAAAACAAAAAAAACCTACTCTTTCCCTAAATTCTCCTGAACTAATCCCTATTTCTTTAATGTATTTAACAATAGCACCATATATTTTACCTTGTTCTGCGTGCTCTTTCAAGAGATTTGACAAATTAAATGATTCAACACCCATGTTTCTTACTTCTTTAATGAGTTTTAACCTTTCTTTTTCATATTTTTACATTTTATTAAAAGATGCTATATTGTTTCAGCCTGATTACAAAAAATACATTGACCTGTTTCATGTTTTCCTATATTAAACAGAGAGTGATTTAATCTAGTATGCCCTATTCGGATGCGAGAAATAATTGTATCTTCTTTCCTATTCCTAAAAACACTTCATTTCCTACTTGCTGCTGAATATTATACATTTGTCTGCCCTTGCTTTCACTCATTAGCAGGACTATTACAGCACACTGCCCATTTTTTGTTTATGAATTCTTTAATTTTCCCTTTAACCTCATTTTTGCTAAGAGTCACTTGAATATCTATTTCTGAGTGTATAAGAGCTTGCTTAGCAAGCTTATCAACCACTTCATTAGCCTCCACTCCCACATGAGCGGGAACCCACAAAAATGTTATTAAGCTTATATTACTTATTCTTAATAAACTTGCAAGAATCTCATAAATAATGTCTTGCCTTGATGTTTTTACTCCACTTGCAAGGCTCAATACTGCTGCATAAGAGTCCGAACATATTACTACTAACCTTGGTTTTACATCCTCTACCCACTGGAGTGCTACCACCATGGCAATTAATTCTGCTGTATACACGGATACATGATCAGTTATTCTTTTCTTAATACTAGTTTGAAACTTTGGAATAAATACTGCAGCAGCTGTTCTGCCAGAGATAGGGTCTTTAGAACCATCAGTATAAATATGTAACCACGATGGATAAGTCTGATCTAAATACTGCTGTGCAATAATGTTCTTAGGGGTTTCTTTCTCATTCTTAATTTTTATTTGTATTTGAAAATTGACTATTGGCATAGGAAAAACCATGGTGGTATACTGGATAATATCACAGTAGAGCTAACATCACAGTCTGCAATACCAAACAACTTGTGCTTCCCTTTTAGCAATCCATCCAAAGCTTTTAATATTTTTTAAAAGTATTCTTCAATCACACCCTTTACTGGATGACCCTCTTTATGTCCTTTTAGATTAACCCAATAATTCATTCTTAATTTATACCTACGAAGGAATAAAGGAGCTTCCCCAACTTCTACCTGCATGGCTGCAATGGGAGATGTTTTGAACGCACCACAACATATTCTAAGAGCTTGATTCTGTATAGTTTCAATCTTTTTGAGTGTGGTTTTAGATGCAAATCCGTAAATAATACTTCCATAATCTAAACTTGGTCTGATTAATGTACAATAAATTATTTTCAAAGACAATCTACAAGCTCCCCATTCTACCCAGATAGACATCGTAAAATATTTACTCCTGTTTTACATTTCTTAATCAGTTTTTTAATGTGCATTGCAAATGTCAATCTAGATTCCATCCAAACACCGAGATATTTAACTACTGAGACTTGCTCCAGCTCCTGTTTGTACAACTTCAACTTAACCTTTGGAGCATTTTTCCCTTTTGTGAAACATATAACTTGTGTTTTAGCCACAGATAATCTGAAGCTCCAATTATTTGCCCATACCTCCACTTTATCTACTGCGTTTTGTAATTTTTGAGACACACATGCAATATTACGTCCTCTTTTCCATATTGCCCCGTCATCAGCAAATAACGCCCTTCCAATATCACCTTTAAAATTACTAAAAATATCATTAATCATAATATTAAAAAATATTGGGCTGCATACACTTCCTTGAGGAGTTCCATTGTCTATTGTGTATGTCTCAGAATACTCTACTCCTACCCTAACCTGTAATGTTCTTTCAAGAAGGAAATCCATAATCATATATAACTTTCCTCCAATTCCCATACATTTAAGTTTTATTAAAAGTCCCTCTTTCCAAAGCATATCATAGGCTTTCTCAATATCAAATAAAACCCCCACCAATACTTCTTTATTTGTCTGAGCTTTCCTGATATCGGCTTCTAGACTTAAAACAGCATCCATTGTATTCCGACCAGCCCTAAATCCACTCTGATATGGCGATATAAGACCTTTTATTTCCAATATATAATTTAGTCTATGTATGATCATTTTTTCCATCAGTTTACATAAATTAGAAGTTAATGCAATTGGCCTATAATTAATTGGATTGGATTTGTCCTTCCCACGTTTGCCTACTGGTACTATTATTCCATATTTCCACGAAGAAGGAATCTTTCCTGCATTCCATACCTTTATTTTTAAGATTTAAAATAATTTTTAAGGATCTATCTGATAAATGTTCAATCATTACATAACATATATAATCTCTTCCAGGAGATGCATGTTTAACTCCACCTAGAGCCATCTTTAATTCATACATAGTAAATTCTGCATCTAAAGTGTCTCCAGAAGGACTTCTTTTCATCATCACATCTGGGTGCTGATTCTTGTTCTGGATTCTACACTTTTTAATATCCTCCGATACCGTTCATCACTATGGACTTTAACAAATACTTTAGCCAGCATTTCAGCTTTTTCATTATCTGACACAGCTATACTTCCTTCATCAGTTTTTAAAACTGGAAGAGTTTGATTTCTATAAATTCCTCCCATTTTCCTTATTGATCCCCATACTTTACTTATGTCAATACCTTCTCCTGTTGAATTACACCAATCTCTCCAGTACTTATTTTTAGCTCCTCTGACTACTCTTCTTACTTCAGCTTGTGCTTTCTTATATTTAATAAAATCTTCAAATAAATCAGTCTTTTTTATTTTTCTGAATGCTTTATTCCTATTATGTACCACATTACACCAAGGAACTGCTTTCCTCTTTTTACATGGTCCCTTTTTTCCTATAATATTATTAGTTACATCATACAATACTTTACATATTCTCCCATTACATTCATCTATGTCTTCCATCATATTTACTTACATATTTTCTACCTCACTTAAATACGTATATGCTTCCCAGTTTGCTTTATTAAATCTCCATCTTGGAGCTAAAATCACATTATGTTACATTACACTCATCCCTACCTTACATAAAATTATATAGTGATCACTACCCATATTATTATCTTCCCAAACATCCCATACACATTTACTTGCTATATCTTCAGAAACCAATGTTAAATCCATAGCTGACCCAATACCACGTACCAAATCTATTCTCGTGTTTCTACCATCATTTAAACATACTAACCCATTACTGTCTATTATTTCTTCTACAACATCCCCATTATGATCATCATTACTGCTTCCCCATAAAGTGCTATGTGCATTAAAATCTTCACACCAAATTATTTTATGATTTCCTAACCCAATAACCTTTTCTAAATCTTTACTTAATCTACGACAAGGATTATAATAATTTATTATTCTGATATTTTGTCTCTCTGCATATACATCTATAACCACCACTTCATATTCTTCAATCTCATTAATGACTCTGTATTCTAATTCATTTTTTATAAAAGTGGCCACCCCACCTCCATTACCTGTCTTTCTATCCTTTCTTACAATATTATATCCTTGCAGAACAAAATTTAAGTTAGGTTTTAACCATGTTTCTTGTACACAAATTATGTTTGGTTTCTTATTTAAAAGATCTATAAACTTTTTAAATTCTGGACCATTTGCTATAAGACTTCTGGCATTCCATTGCAGAATCGTTAAAAGCATTATTATTATTATGTACTTCCACATGTTGTTTGAGTACTAGATTGAGTCTTTAGCATGTCATTATTTTTTTTCCAACGTTACACCTGTTACATTCAAGTATCTCTCAGCTGCCCTTATTATGATTTTAATTCTCTCCGTTCTGCTTTCTGTTTGAGCAGAACAATTTACCACTTCAGCCATAAATGAAACAAATTCCATTTTCCCGATCACCAAACTATCCTCTTGTGTCTTTCTCTGAGCCACAGTATTCCCAGTCCATTCTTGTATTTTTCTCTCTCGCTGTATCGGTTCGTTTTGTTTTGCTTTTTGGGCTGCTTCAGCATAAGTCAACCCCTCAGTTATTCTCACATTCTGAATGTTCACAGCATGTTTGTGAGCAATGCATCCCCCAAATCCAGCACTATGCTCACCTCCACAATTGCAGCATTTTGCCTTCGCTCCTTCGCCACATTTACCATATACATGATCACCCCCACATCTCGCACAACGTTGTCTTCCTCTGCAAACTGCACTAACATGTCCATACTTCTGGCACTTGAAGCATCTAAGTGGAGGAGGTACGTATGGTCTTACTGGGTAACTTACATAGCCTATTTTTACCCTCTCTGGCATTCTTTCTTCATCAAACTGAAGCATAACCGATAGACTGTCCATCCTTTCTTTATTTCTCACATATTGAAGCCGTTTTGCTCCAATTACCTTCCCCCCTTCAATGCAACTTTTAATTTGATCAGCATGTACATCAGTAGGAATTCCAGATATTACACCTCTAACCCAAGGCTTCGTCTTCATCAATGAGCATGATACCAGGTATCCAAGCATCGGATTTATACTTAGTGCCTTATTTTGTTGTTTTTCGTCCTTACACATGATAATCAAGTTTCCATCTCTCAGAGTCTTTGCACTATTTATTTCTCCTAACGCTTTGTTCAGAGATTTGGTCAGTTTAATCGGGTTTATCGTCATACCAGGTTCTGCAAATTTCATCATTACTTTGTATTCCTCTATATTTTTCCTACTCACATGATCCTGCTTTCCACTATCCGTAAATGATCCCTGACTATTGTTTTTCTTTCTTTTCCGATTGACTACTTTCCACCATTCACTCCCTCCTGCACTCCCGCTACACGATTCGTCTAAATTCCGGCTCACTACCAGAGTACCGTCATTTCTGCCATCAGTGCTCCAGTCACAGTACCAGTGTTGCCACCCGCTTACACACTGCCGACGCCACTCGCCTCCGTCGCCGACCGTCGAGCATGAGCGGTGTTCTCATGTGATTGGTGGATTTCCTATCACTTCCTTAATTGTTTTAGATAATTTCAGCGGATTAATGATACTGAAAGATCCGGTTTCAAGTTTCATCACTACCTTGCCTCTGGCCTTGACAGTCCTTTCAAAATAAAAGTTAATTGTAGTGTTAAACACGTTGTTTGATTTGGAAGCAAATTATTACAATATTTTCTGAAAATGATTAACTTTTTATTAGGATGCAAAATATCTTTTGTCTACACAGGCAATATTAGATATTGTAAAGCTATGTTGTTTGTAAAATTACATTTTTGTTTTTTATTATCATTGTACTAAATGTAAAACAAATTATCATAATGTTATTGGGCAAATATACATTTTATAATAAGTTAATTGTTAAAAGTTATTGTCTTCTACCAGTTATTAGATAGCATTTTCATTTAAAATAAGCATTTTCATTCAAAATTAGTTATATAGCCCATTTACATTACATTAATTCATTTAGCCGACGCTTTTTATCCAAAGCGACCAAAGCGAGGAATTGAGGAACACGTGATTCATCATAAAGAGGCACAAAAACACAGGAAGTGCTCATAATACAAAGTTTCAAGTTCCGATTAGTACACGCTAGACAGCGGGTTAAAGAAAGAGAAAGCATTTATTATTATAATTTTTTTTAATTTATTGATGCAGTCAGTTTTCAGCTGTCGCTTGAAAATGTCACAATAAACACTTTTTAGGGCCAATTTAGATCTGTTTATTTTTATTAGGACTAAAAAAAAAATTAAACCAACATAATTTTCCTTTCAAATTTTCCCAATTAACGTCAATTACAGTAATAGATATAGAGTTGGTTAAGAACACAATTATCAGTTGAATTCCCCAAAACGCTCTTATATCCTAATGCTAACGTGACTCTTATTTGAGAAGAAAGTTGATCGTGATCTCGCGAGATTTGGGGCTCTGGCGAGACTTTGGATGGGAAGGAGAACTTTTGCACGGGCAGGATCAGTGTTGTTGTAGTGTTAGGGATTATACGGCGCAAATTCTTTGCTTTTCCACCTTTCAGAAGTCAAGATAACGGACTAGTGTCGATTTCTCATCTACAGCGCGTTTTATTCAAGGAGAGATGAGCTTTTTATTGTAAGTATGATTGGTTTCTGTAAATGGGAACACTGATGGCTAGTTAGCAAGCAAGCGTAGAAATACTGCTTTTGTCCCGAAGCTGCCTGTACATTACCAATCCTGACTCACAGCCGTCATTTATTAGAAGCTAACTGTAATGATATATAAAAAAGCTGATAGAAGCACAGTCTGCAGATTAGTATGTGACCATCATAACACAAAACTGTAGTCTGGCTAATGAAGGATAAATACTCCGCCAGTACATGAGGCCATCAACAGCTGCATGATCGTGGGTTTGGTTACTCCTCATTATGACTGTGCTTGGATTCATTGTACAGTAATCTGACTGTGAACACAGCTGTATTTCCCAACATCATGTCATTTATGTAAACGGGAGGTGTCGTGTTTTGTGGATAGATTCCAGTAGCTTTTTCTCAAATGTGTCCCTCCATCATAACTCAAAGATGTTGTTAGTGTAATATATCTCATGACCTCATGAACAGTTAATGTTCTCCCGTTGTGCAATTAAAGTACAGTATGTGCAATAACCTTATACTTATTTATCACCCTAAACCCTAGTACATCCCTACAACTTATTCTATTCCTATTCCATCTATAGCACACCTGTACATACAATTTATTCTTTTTTTTGTGGTTTATATTTATGCATGTGTATTTTATTCACATCTCACTTTTATTATCTGTGTGTTGTTGTTGTCTCAGTGTACTGGAAGCTTGTGACACTATAACAAATTCCTTGTATGTGCAAACATACTTGGCAATAAAGCTCTTTCTGATTCTGAATATCATTTTTATTAAAACATCCTATTTTCATCAATGACTGCTAGTGCTACCCAATACGTGTTCTGTCGCCATCACAAAACGTACCAAAATGATTTGACATCAAATGAAATCCAGATATGATCAGCATGTCATAATTCCACTATAATCCCAGTATACTGTATACTGTACTATACATATCCCAGTGTAGTAAGTCACAATACAATACATTTTGCTTTTAAATCTTGATTTGTTGTCAGCTGCAATCTGTGTTGATGTTCACATAGGTATTTTTAAAATTATGCCTTTGTCTCTCTCTCTCTCTCTCTATATCTATCTCTCTCTCTATCTCTCTCTCTCTCTATATATATATATATAATATTATATATATTATATATAAAAATAGGGCTTATTAGGGAGATTCGCTAACTTGGGATTTAAATGTGTTGTGACAGCTAAATTATAGAAACAATTAAAATATTTTGCTGTAAAGTCTCTAGAAGCATAAATATAATCATGTCAGCAATGAAAAGCGTAATGTATTTCTTTATTTTTCTGCTTTCCACTGAAAATGGGAAGTAGGCTGTGCTGCAAACCAGGCTGTATGATTCGCAAGATAATTCAGTGAAGCCTCTAAAATGGAATCATTGCTTCAATATTTGTTAAGTTTAATTGGATTTGTGCAAAGAGTGTTTTTCACCATTGTTTTGTTTTTAAAATAGCATAATTATGCCTTCAAAGAGTTTATGCATGCACATGTTTTCGCTTTGTGAAGACTGGAATTCCCCATCTGACTTCTGCTTGATGCTCTGATGCAGTCGCCTGACTCAAGAAAATATCAGTATATGGGTAAAAGGTAATTTGGGTCCATCACAACCTGAAACTGGGTCTGTTCTGATCCTCTTTATTGTTGCTTGAACATGTTGGTCAGTCAAGTGAGTCCTTCAGAAGGTTTGCCTGTATTTGTTTATCACTTCCAGTGTCCTTTCGTTGTTTGCTGTCCAAATTCTGTCCTGTTTGTGTCTAAACAGGTGGGCATACTGAACAGAGCAGCTGTTGAATTGGTGAAGACAGGCTCACTTTGAGGTGTTGATATAGACCAGTAAATGCACATAGGCTTGTATGGTCAGCTCAGAGGAGGAGTTACTTACTGGGTTTTATGGAGCTGCTTAGGTGTCAAGCTTGGGCAGTTTTATATGTATAGTCTTCAGGAGGTGTTGAACACCTCCATGTAGAATTTTTCACTATCCTTGTGGCTTGTCCAAAGAGCTATCAGTTTTATAAAGTCAAAAGCAGCTTTTAGTAGCATTGGTACCACATTTCGGAGTGACACTTTAATAAAAGCAAAAAGAAAAGTATTTTAGGTACAAGTGATTTGAATTTGTGTTGTTTTTGGAAATAAAAACACTGCAGACTTCATTACATTTTCTATTCAAATGTAATTCCTCTTCTTCATGAGTTTAATTTGAATAGATAAATGTGCTTTGTGGATCAAAATCCACCAATTTGAATCAAATAATCTAAACAAAAAGCTGTTGAAAGAACATGTTTAGTATTATTTAGTAATGTGACACTATACATTTTTAGTATTTCATCAGATGCCCTGGTTTGCAATTTTCATCACAATATATATAAAAAATATGCCACAATAACTGTAGCTTCTGTAATTTGCAGTAAAGGCACATTTATCAGAGGTTTAGATCTAGGGGTTTCTAAATGTAAAAGTCCAGTGACTTGTAATTTTGCTTGACCAAGTTTAGTATCTTTTGGTTCAATGTAAGTTTACAGAAAATTATTGAAGTCTAAATATCTTGCATTTTTACTCTTCTACAGTGGAAGCCGCTCGTCAAAGACGTTCAAGCCGAAGAAGAACATTCCCGAGGGCTCACACCAGTATGAGCTACTGAAGCATGCAGAGGCCACGCTGGGCAGCGGGAACCTGCGCATGGCTGTCATGCTGCCCGATGGAGAGGACCTCAATGAATGGGTTGCAGTCAACAGTATGCATGTGACTTTAATTTAGGAAAAAGCATGCCTCAGCATGTGTTAAAAGTTTGAAAATTTACTGTAGTTTTAAAGGTTTTTATTTTTTGTCCGGTCTGCTGCTGCAGAATTAAATAGTACATCAAAATTCCAAAAAAGGGAAAAAAAATTAAATCATATGACATTACAGTGCAGTTAGTTTTTAATTGTACTTAGAACTATATTTGTCTTTTATTATTCGTGTTTTTCCTTATTAATAATTGTAGATACAACCTCAGGCATCCGTCCTACCAAGCACATCTCAGACTAAACATATATGCCACATTCAGTTTCATGGCTTCAAAGAAATAGCTCCCGAAAAATAAAACACAATCTATTTCCTCTTAATATTACACATTTTGTAAAATATCAGTTTGTGTACAAATGCTAACACCTAAAAAATTAGCTAACACCCTTTAAAATAGGTACAGTCAAAATCAGGACTCTCGTGTGTTTGAAGGGGTCTTCCCACTAAACATCCATTTTAAGGCCTGTTTGTAGGTCAGTTTTGCAATATTTGCTTGGCCTTCTTCTATATTTAACAACAGAGACAGTGGAGCTATCTTAGATTATAAGCCGCAGGGACAGAGGGCTGAATACAGACTCGGGCAGCGCTGATGTTGCTAGGGTTTAGGGTTTCGTATAATTGCTGCAGCTCATGAAATATTGGGTGTACCCAACTTCTGCTATATAATTAGAGCTGGCTTTTCCAAACCCCTTGAGGTTCGTGATGGAACTGCGGGGCTAGATATTTATCTTGTTATTTTTTGGAACAAAATATGATTATTTCAGACGAGGTTTTTACATGGTTAAAGATGCTGGCATAGGTTTGTATTATAATGCTGTTTCATGTGCTTGTAGCTGTGGACTTCTTTAACCAGATCAACATGCTGTATGGGACTATCACAGACTTCTGCACTGAGGAAAGCTGCCCACTAATGTCTGCTGGACCTAAGTAAGTAATAACAGGGTTTTATCATGTGAAATATTTTGAGCATACTTCTGTTGAAAAGTTTGGGATCAGTCTCTTAATACAGTACTGTAATAATGTGGAATATTATTGCAATTTAAAATAAATAAATAAATTATATAAAATTATCAAATAATTTTCTAAATATATTATAATATATAATCTATAATATAGTTTAAAATGTAATTGATTTATTTGATGGCAAAGCTGGATTTTCAGCAGTCTCAGTGTCACATGATCCTTCGGAAATTATTCTAATATGCTACTTGGGGCCTTAGGCGGTTTCACACCTGCAACACTGAGCTTCCCGTCAAGTTCACATCAGCATAATAGCGTCACTGCGGCTGAAGACTGGCAGACGATTACACTGGAAAGCTACTTATTTCGTTACAAAGACAAACTATAAATTGTTTTTAGGAAGTCAGTTCGTAAAAACGTGAAAGTTTAAGTCTTGAAAAGTTGTTTAACATGGGGATTCGCAGGAAAGGAAACAAACAAACACACCCAAGAAACAGCTCGATCATGTCGTTTAGGTGCTTTTTAATAAACACCTTACTTTTACCCAAACGATAATAAAAACAAGCTTAAACTGGGTAAAATATTCTATAAATGTTTTGATTCTTCATTTTCTTTTTGGCATATTCATTCTGTCAAAAGATAAACGTCGACTGCTATTTTGTGCATTTTTAGCACTTTTTGTGTGAAATCATATTTATTTTGTCCATCAAAAGTGTGCTGTCTCTTTAATTGAGTGGAGCAGTGCAGCCACTCTACAGCAAAACCATGCTTCCCCCCCCCGCGTGTGCTCAACACCGTCCTGCTGGACACTCACACGCTTGCTCTGCTCCTGCTCCCGGGTGAATGCATCATTTTAACAGCACGCAAAAAAAATTATGCTGCTCACATATCGCTCATGCTTGTGGTGTGAAACCGGCCTTAGAAAGATTTCTTATGTTGAAAACAGTTGTGCTGCTTAATATTTTTGTGGAAACGGTGATGCATTTTTTAAAAGAATTCTTTGATGAACAGGGAAAAAAAACTGTCACTTGATCATTTTATTCATCATTCATTTATTCATCAGCATCGTGGGAATATAAAAGTATGAATTTCTTTACAAAAAAAAAAATTTCTGACCGGTAATGGGGATTTTAAAAAGTGCTTTTAAATTAAAAAAAATCATTTCCAAAGAAATGTCCTTTCACTTGTTTCTTGTATGTTGTCTGCAGGTACGAATATCACTGGGCCGATGGAACCAACATAAAAAAGCCAATTAAATGTTCGGCTCCAAAGTACATTGATTACCTGATGACTTGGGTCCAGGATCAGCTTGATGATGAGACACTTTTCCCTTCAAAAATAGGTGTGCTTCTCCTTTAGTTTCCTTGTGCATGATCTAGAAATTTGGCATGCTTTTTCTTTGTAGAGCTCATTATGATCATGGAGGGATTTGTCCACATGGTGGCGATATTAAAGCATCAATAAAGCATGCTTTAAAAAAATGCAGTCTTCTCAAGGACACTAGTGACCATTTCCACAGCATATATTCTACTGGTCATTTGGTCATCCAGCATTCTGTTCTGCGTGGATTCTAAAACTAAGTTGTTTTTCTGTGACATTTATAGGGGTCCCTTTCCGAAAGAACTTTATGTCGGTGGCCAAGACCATTTTGAAGAGACTCTTCCGTGTTTACGCTCACATCTACCATCAGCACTTTGACTCTGTTATCCAGCTGCAGGAGGAGGCACACCTCAACACCTCGTTCAAGCACTTTATCTTCTTCGTTCAGGTGTGTACTTGTGGCCTTGAAATGCGTGAGTTGGTGTTTGGCTGAATTTTGCTTATCACAAGGAGATGAATGTTTGGCTACCTCCAATATAAACATTTCTCTCTCTTTTTTTCAGGAGTTTAATTTGATTGATCGGAAGGAACTAGCACCCCTTCAGGAGCTGATCGAGAAGCTCACGTCCAAGGACAGATAAATCTGCCCTTAACATCAACATCTTCTCTAATTTTTCTGTACAGGCAGCCCGGCTTTGTTCTCTCTGTGTTTGACAGGTGTGTGGGAATGTTTCCTTCGAGAGTTGGGAAAAGGCTGACTCCAAAAAAACTAAATAAAAATCCTCTCGATAAGCCACAACGCAACCATAGGTCAAGGTCATAGTGGAATTACTTCTTTTGATGTCATCTCAAACATGATCTAAGTGCCTGATATGTCCACTTTCAAAATTGCTACTTTGTATAAAAGCGCTACCACTGTTATAAAACTTCGTTATGATTATGCTTTTGACCTTTTTTAGGAGTACATTAATGTTTATTAGTGGTATGTTCGCTTTTTTTCCTCGTAATGGATTTATTTAGAAGTGCATAGATTTAAAAATACTGAATGAAGCATTCATTGATTTTTCAGAGATGAAGATGTCTTGGCTTCTCTTAAGTACTCATTTTAACTGCTCCCCGTGTCTCATGACATGTTTGGGATTTCCGTTATCTATTTCAATAGTAGAACTGCTTTGTTCACTTCAGATTTTTATCCAGCACTCAATGAATCTCTCCTTATTGTAACACATTTCAGTCATTACTGAAGAACATTGGGCCCACAGTTCGCCTGCCAATGCTATTAAGCCACTACATTACGTTTGAATAAGTACTTATGTTGATGAGCCAGATTCTCTCCCAGACATCAGGGCTTTGTCTGTTAGAAGCTGGGATGAAATGAGCTGACTATGCAAGATCGGTATGTCCTATTTAATCTATTTTTTTCATACACTATAAAACACAAGGGTTTTACATTCTTCTATTCACAGATGTGGAAACCACGGGCACCTTTTAAGCGAATAACAACAATAAATCTAATGGGAAAGATGCATTTTTCTCTAGATCTTACTTAAGCTGCCCCAATCTGAATTAGTATTTCAAATTTCACTTGAAACACAGGCTAAATTATGAGGAAGTGGATGCAAGTTGTGTAAAATCTATGATAGATTTGATTCAAACTTGAAGTTTAATAACTTTAATAACTGTTCCTTATTCAACACGCACTTATATTGCTGTTAAAATAGTTGGTGGTAATTTAAGCAGTGCATATGTTTGGTCTTTATAAAGTTTCACCCCATGAATGTTTATTTTTCTGAATGTTACAGAAAATGTGTTATTCTGAATAACACATGCTTAAAATGTTTCTCAGAGATTTTCACATCACTTTATTTCAGAACCGTATGAGATTGATTGTAAACAAATGTACTAAACATTTTTGATGGCGAGTTGTAAATACTGTAAACAGAAAAGGTATGCAATTGGAATAACACGAGATGTATAACTTGCTGAACTTTTATGGTACAATGCTGAAAACTGTTTATAGGAGAATAAACCTGTTTGAACAAAATTTGGTGTTGTGTTCTTTGTTTAAATAGTACAAGCAACAGTATGTATTTGCTTTTTCTTGAATGAATCATACTAGTTATTGCTATTACTAAAAACGGCAATATATGTAGAATTATAAAAACATCTGTACAATGATGTATGTATAATACTTTTCGTCCCAAATTAATATGCAATTTTTGTATTATATAAATAAGCAGGGGCTGGGTGAGATCCAGTTTGTCCAAGAAAAAATACTTCCCATAAAGTGTACTTATTATTTTAATACTAGTCTGGCCTTTCCCATAACCCCTTCTTTAATCAAAAAAAAAAAAAAAGGTAGGAGCAAATGGTAGTTTCATTTGGGTGTGACATAATCTGTAGTCTTCATATCAATTTAAACCTGTCAAGTTAACTTAGTCATTTGGTTCATCCCTCAGGTCTGTGGTGTTGCTAATCATTTTCTTGTCCTGGCTAATGTTGGTTGAAATTAGACATAAAGCACAACAATCAGTCATAATCTATGAGCTAGTATCAACCCATTACAATGAGAAAGTTACTTCAGGTGTGTTTCTGAGGATTGATGACTGAAGGCATTTGCCAGTTGTTTTACCAAATGTGAAATAGCTGTTTCTATTGAGTTCTTTCATCGTTTGAGGACATTTTGAGAGATTGTGAGCTCTGTCAGCTCTTTACTTCTAAAACCTGGGCTCTCACAAGTCTTCAGACGGTCAACGCTTTGATAGCACAGATTCAGGGAAGTCAAGGTTGTTTTGAACTGCAAACATCAGCTTTAAAGTTGTTCTCACAGAAGTTCTTTGCATTTTAAAGGAGGTTTGAGGGATCAGAAAACTTTATGAAAGTTTAGAAAACGTTATGATCTCCTGGTCATGTTTATCCTCCACTTAGATCTTAGCAGTTCATCTTAAGAAACTTGTATTTTGAAACTGCATGAGTAGGGCTGAGCAGACAAATAGACATCTACTTCTTCTTTTTAAAGGTTTATTTATGGCGTTTTATGCTTTTATTTAGATATAGGTATACAGTATAGGTCGACAGGAAGTGAAGTGGGTGAGAGAGAGGGGATTCGAACTCGAGACACCCGAAGCACAAAGGCGTTGAATGTCGGCGCGCTGCCCACAAGACATGGGGTAAATGACAGCTTGTCGCTAATAATAATAATAATAATAATAATAATAATAATACTACTAAATAATAATAATATATAATAATAATAATTAATCTAAAAAATAATATCATAATAATAATACATTTATCTATACATTTATTATGTTAGTTCCTGGATGATAACTGGTGTGCATTTGTTGTCACTAATCATTCAAACATAACATTATAAACATTATGAAAGAAAAACCTGTGAACTCTTTCTGGAAGTAAGTCTACAGCTGCAGACATAAACTCACAGTAGAGGGAGACAAAACATCTGTGATTGAAAACTGATTCATTGAACCGCATCTCATGACTGATCTCAGACTGATGCTGAATTTATGCAACAATTTTCAATAAAAAGCTAGTTGCTTTTGTTTATAAAGGTCAGAGGTTTCAATGGACCTGATTGTCAAAGGCCAGAGATTCAGTAATTAGAATAATCTGATTCTTTCACTTTCTTAAAGTTTCTTGAAGAATGGGCTCGTCTCAGTAGCAGCTAATATGAGCTCAGTAATGTCATCAAGAATTAATGTGATCATATGTTGTCCTGACATGCGAGTTGTATAAGGTGGAACCAATTATAGCCCAGAGCTTGCATTCTTTGCAGTTCAAGAAAACAAGACATAATTATTTATCTTCATTTACCAGTTATTTTATATATTTCTCTAGTCAGAGGTAAAATCCTATAATCCATACAAAAAAATTTTTTCCTGCTCACATAATTGTGTAATATTACGCAAATGTCCCCATTGCTAGATACTGTGCTTTCTCAAATGTCATGTCTGCAGTTTTACTGGAAGTGTGAGTAAGTGTTTTTCCTCCCTATATGCTCAGCGTTAATGAAAATCTGCACACTAGACTAGACCTCTGAGCTTCTGATTTCTTCTGTACCTCTGAGCGACTTCATCTTGACAGCATTCTAATATTCTGTCTGTTTCTTTTGTTTATTCCCTGAAGGTTTGGTTCCATGCCATCTCGCTGCCTGCACTGAGCCATCTCACATTTTCTTGTATTAGGATTTAATCTTGAGCATATTTGAGTGTTTATTTAAAGGGATATTGCAGTGCACTATAAAATTGTTTTTGTACAATCCTTTTTATTCCCACTTGATGATTAGCTTTAGGACATCATTACTTATTCTGTAGGACTCCCAACGTTCACAGCAGTTTAATGTATTCAGTTTACTATAATGACAACTAAAAATAGTTTGGTTGTTCTACATCTCTTCGGTGAATATCACATGACCATCTCCATTATCAGGAACAAGATTAGAATTTGACAGATTACTACATATACTGACATATCATTCAAAATGTTTGAATGATTTAAATTTTGTTTTAGAAAAAAAAAAAAGTGTTAACCAATGCTGAATTATTTTGACAAAAAAATTCAGCAACACAGTAATTTTGTTAAATATTATTAAAAGTTAAAACAACTGTTTCTATTTTGATATATTTAAAAATGTAATTTATTTCTGTGATGACAAAGCTGAATTTTAAGCATCATTACTCAGGTCACATGATCCTTCAGAAATCATTCATATATGCTGATTTGCTGCTCAAACATTTATTATTGTCAATGTTGAAAACATCTGTGGTTTTTGTGGACACTAAAAAAAACTCAAAAAAACATTTTAAATATTTTGTAACATTATAGATCTATTTTGTCACTTTTGATCAGTATAATGCACCCTTGCCCAATAAAATGATTAATTAAAAAAATATATTGACCCCAAACTTTTGAGTGTAAAGCCTCGTACACACCGGGACGATTATCGCGCGCGCTTATCGCCGACGTTTTTCGACGCGTCTTTTGTGTTCATACCCAAGCGATTTTCGCGGACGATGAGCCGAGTGAACGTGCAAACTCACTCCCTGACATTAGATGGCGCGTAATAAAAAACAGAAATACCCCGGTACACATCGAATCCTATTTGATCTGCAATTTCTCTCCATAACAACTCCCTCTTATCGAGATTTTTGTAGTCGCTGTCGCGTGTGTCATAAAGCCCTTTGTGTTCAGACACCAATGAGACCAGCAGCTCTACATTCATCTTGCCTCGATGCATCTTCTTGGTAGCTTGCCGCGATAGACGGTGCTGACGGTGATACCGGTGTTAAGCCGCAACACCGGTTACTTCACTTGCCCACCGCGTCACCGACCCCCACCCTCGTTTTGATTTTTTTATAGAAATAAAAATAATTTAGTTCAGTAAAAGAACAGACACTACAATTAAAAAATGAAAGTCATACGCTCAAAACACACATATCCGATTCCCCGCAGAACTCCCAATGCGAGGGCGACACGTTTGCTCAGAAAGATGTTTAATGCCGGCGTGCTGTATGCGCTCACATTTTATTGATATGGAAACTTTATATAGGTAAGAAATTGTACATTCAGGAGCTGGTTTTCAACCCCCGCCCCGTGAATTTTGAAAATACAACAGCTAAAAGCTACATATATTTCTTAGCAATGAGGTGATAACTTGGCAGTTTTTGTAATTAAACCGAGCTTGTTTGCAATGCTTCACAATCGCTCGCTCGCACGTGTGTGCATGCGTTCGTTCGTTCTCTCTCTCTCTCCTTAATTAATTCGAATTAATTTCAATAAATATCAACTTTTTCACTAAAGAATTCTACCTCTAACGAGCTGCAGATAAAATAGTCTAACAAATTAAAATTAAAATTTTCCGATCTTTATTTGTTCAGTCAGATTTTGTGCTGCAAAACATCCATGACAGCCGTTGTGCTGGCAAATAATAATGGCCATTCGACGTGAATTATATACATAATTTTAATCGCACGGTCATTTAAAACCCGAGGGTCTACCATGTGCATAGTAAAGCGATCACTGCAGACAATCATTTTGGGTGGGAATTAATGTAAACACAGATATCGGATACCAGTCGTGTCTAAAGTGGATGTAAACAGACGGGTCAAAAAATTGGATATGGTCAAAGGATCGGATCTGTGCATTAAGACTTGCAGTGTAAACGCAGCCTAACAAGAAGAGTGAGGTGAGGTGAGACAGCCGACGACGCGGATGATTATTTTAGAAAACTAGATGCAAAAGCGCCTGTTGGCAATAGGTGGAGTTTTTTGAAAAAAGCCTGTTGCCTTGTGCCTTATCTAAGTTGATGTTGGAAGTTTTTTTTAACAAATTGTTTATTAAGTTGGTTCACATTGTTGCTGATTTTATTTATTAAATTGGGTGTTCGTATTATTGGACACATATGCCGTGCCTCCAAGCTTTCTTAATCGTTTTGCTAATAAACTTTCTACGTTCCTTATTTATTTGGTTATATATATATAATGGTACTTATTTCCAGTTTTGTATACCTATTAAACTTTGTAAGTTATTTGTTATTTTATATTAGGCATAGCCTGCCCTATAGCATGGTGTATTTGTTTTGTTAATAAAAGTTATATGTTTTATAGGTTAAAGTGAGTTTGACATTGTATTTTGTTGTTGCATTCAATCAATTGACGCCGAACTGCCGCTAATTCAAAAGTGAAAGTAAAATGCGCATGGTGCTTTTAAGCTATTTAAAAGAGAAGGAAAGCGAAGAAAAGAGAGAATGCCCCGCCCCCACGGTGATACCGGTGTTGTCACACGCCGATTAACCGGTGGGAAAATTTCCTCACCGACACAACCCTACTTCTTGGTGTACTTACTTACTTCCTCTTCGTCGTTAGGTATACATGTGTGCTCGGCAAGACCGTTTTGTGCTTGAGCGCCACCAAGTCGTGTTTAACTGTAACTTCAGCAGCTCCAGGCACGTGAACAATAGGGCAATAAATGTTTAATTATTGATCAATTGTTCGGCAGTTTTTAACGCGGCGCGTCAAACTAAAAAAAACAGCCCGAGGCTTTTTTTCTAAAAAATGACGCTTTTACGGCTGGCGTTTTGCGTGTCTGGTGCACACTCACATTGGCGCACATTGTTTAGTCACGAGGCGTTAAACGTCGGCGATAATCGCGCGCGATATTAGTCCCGGTGTGAACAAGCCTTTAGTCTGCATTATTACTTATAATGCAGATCATTACTTCAGTCAAAGTATATGGAGTTGTTTTGTTTTAGTTTTGCATGCACAATACATTTGAAATTGATATAATTAGATGAACCCTTGGATTAGTCATACTGTATGACAATAAATGCGCAAAAGCAACACATATATCCTCCTTTTTACCAGCAGCACAATGAATAGACTGTCATAAGGTCACACGTGTAGTAGTCATTTTTTTAGTTTATTAGTCCCTGATGAGCCTCACTCTGAGTTTAGTACTGGTTGGCATCTTCTTCTTCTCAATAAAAAACTATTCAACTCTTGACAAATCCTTGAATGTGACCGATCTTTCACCCGCTTTAAGTACTTGAGCCAGGTTTGCAGACCTTCACACAGACCTTTGGTGTTTTTTTTTCAAAAGTTGAGCTTGACTGGAACAAACAGGTGACACTTGCAGGTGCAAAGACAAACAAAACGTGTTCTTCTAATCAGTAAATCTTGACTGAGCAATGATGGCCCACTTCTGATCTCTTTATGATAGTGAAAGCATGCAAGAATGTTTATCACGGGATGAATGAATGCCAAAATGAAGTGAATTTGTTCCTTACATGGCAGATACACACTCAGACATAATATATTTGGCCCTCCTCTTTTAAAATACTTTATCATCTATAATTCATCTGACATATTCCAAACATTATTAATCCATATTTAAATAAACGTTCATCAACCAGAAAGAATACTACATTCTGGAAAGTACATTGCAATTATATGAATGAAGGACAGGCTAGAGCACATCACAAACACAATGAGGTGATATGCATTAGTGTGGCAACAGACAAACAATGCATTTGAATGAGACATATTTAAATGACTAGACAATGACTAACCTTATTAAGTGTTTATAGCATAAAGCTTTTAAATGCTTCTGTAAACTACAGTGGACACATAAATCAGTTTAACAATAGAATTCTGTAGTTGATTTGGAGTTATTGCTCATGTGTGGCAATCATTCTGAATGTATGTAGTCATTGTCTGCTGAGATTTGGGAGTTGACTTTATGAACATGAAGTACATGTCCATGAATACATTTAGTTGCTGAGAACTAGAAGGGTCAAAGCCTTTGTCAGTCACAGTGAATGACATTAAACATGTAAAACCAGAGTGTTGTCACTCTGACAGGAAGATATTACTCATATTGTATGTATGATGACTCAAACATTCTGTCTCACACAGTGCATGATCAGAGTGCTGTGCCCTCAGCACTACATTAAGCCTCAGTAATAAGGACTCTTAACACTTTCCCCGCAAGCATTTAAACAAACAAAAAACACTTGCCAGCCACCATCAGCATGTTTCATCATTTCCCCAAAATTTTCATGGCCCCTAGAATATTCTATTGTATGAATATCTGAACATGCAATAAATCAAAAGAAAGAACAGAGCCTCTGCTTTTAAAACAAATAAATTTTTTTAATCAACACTTGAATGTGGCTAAGTTTCATGAAAAAAGCAACATTTTGAACAAAATGCCAAGAAAATCATGTTTTTGACAGACTACATCCGCATAGGATTCAGAATAATGATCAAAACATATAGAGTAGATTGCTTCCATCAACACCTCCAAAGCTTGCACAGTCCACTCCCTGGGCCAACATTTCATTCCGTAGGATGCTTTTATATTAATGTCTGTTGATTGCATTATTAGGGGCACAGACACCTACTGAATCTGTTAGTGCTCTTCTTCTTCTTCCACTCTGGAAGTCTATAGTAGTAACCCATAGAACCGTATGGTAAAAAGTTGTGAAATTTGGCACACAGATAGAGGACAGTCTGAACATTAACCACACCAAATTTGGAGTCTCTAACTCAAACCCTCTAGTTCCACCACTTATCTAAAGTTGCACGCATGTTTATGCTAATAACTTTTCGACCGTAAGGGCTAGAAGCAAAATAATTTTTTCCTCGGCTCTAGACGATTCAAATGCACCCTATGATGTAATTTTCCATCATAAAATGTTTCTGCCATTTTGAATTTTTGAAAAACCCACTTTTTCAAACACCTCCCGGACCTAAACCATTTGTCCGATTTTCGCAAAAGTCGAACCATATAATCTTCAGAAAATGTCGGCTAAAAGACATGGAAATCAAGTTTATCAGTCAAACTGTTTCTGAATGATGTGCAAACAAATGTCAAAGAGCTTGCCAAAGTGGACGTGAAGCTGTATCTCTGCAATGCTTTAGCATATTCAGACGAAACTTGTTGATAACCTGAGGTTATCTGCATAGTTTCAGCAAAGCCACCTAGTGGTCAGGAGTTATGAAAAATTTATATTTTTGCTTAAAACTTCTGAATTGTTAGGCTAAAAATCACAAGACTGGTTTCTTTACATTTGGAGCAGCATGTTGAATGTCGAATGCTACCTGATCTTTCTATGTCGGCCATTTTGGGTGTTGACCATTTTGAATTTTGACAAAACATGCTATATTTTATGAATGCATTGGCATATCGTTATGAAACTTGGCATGTGTCTTCAGCACCATGAACTGAAGGTACTCAAAACATTTCATGGCAGTGAAATTTAAACCAAATTTGGCTCAGATCATCTTCAGACCATGCCGAAAAAAGTTATCAAAAGCTTTTTGATAGACCAAGCCATTTTCGAATAATGCATCAATAAAATTGTTGGCATGCCAAACTGCATCTGAGGCTGTATCGCTGCAAAGCTTTGAGATGTTGACACCAAACTTTATCTGTGTTATTGTCACATCACACTGTCCACACCACATACATTTGGTAATCAATTTGATAATCCAGTAAATCATTTTACTAATGATCAAATATATGAGTTTCCAGCCATTTTGAGTAAAATCACCTTACAATGTCTTTACTCATTTTGCATTTGGTCTGATCCTCCCTGCTTGGTCTGATTCTCCATGCTTGCTCCTCATTCTGCCTCTGTTTGGGCGGGGAAAGAGTTAAAGTTTTTAATAGAGTATTTACACTGATTTCTATTGGGCTATATCAAAGTGCATGCAATTGCTGACTGGGTTATTGGAAATTGGTTAAATCTGCACATACTGTATAGGTTTTCCAACTGTCAAAAGATGATGAACCAGGCAAATACCTCATATCATTCCTGTCTGTTATTGCTTGACTGCTGAATCTCCATGGTAATTCAACCAAGATGTTTCTGCTTTTCCCCCCTCTCTTCAATAGGAAAGTCAATAGGTGAAGACTTTTATGTCTCCTTTGTGTTTGAAATCCCCCACAAATCATTTCAGTTCCACAAAACAGCAATGAACAGATTTCTCTGAGCCTGCCAGAGGATAAAAGTATAAACGAGATAAAAAAACTTATAGCAAGGATTGATCTTCATGTGTATACTGCTTGAGGCTTTCTTTTTTGTTATTGACTTTTTATTTATTACATCATCCCTGTAGCGTATTTTATGCAGAGGCTCACTTTTAAGAGAACTGGCATTTTTTCACATTCTTTACAAAATTCTTTACGAACTGGCTGGCAAAACAATATAAAATCAATGTCAGCTCTTTATGTGGAAACTTTACCATCATGCCTGTGTAGCGTCTGGACCAATCAAAAACACAATTTTTCATTTGATTTAACAAATCAGTTATTCATTAGATTAACAAATCATCACAGTCCTCTGCAACGACACCAGGCCCCCCTGGTCCCCATGGCAACTAATGCTGATATCACTGGTTTTATGACCCACAGGAATGTAAGTAGGGAAAATCACTGCATGTTCCATAGCAAGAGGCACAATGCACAGTAGAAATGGACTTTTCTACTAATTAATTAATAGGAAAACCTTTCTTTGAATGAACACACATATCCTTCAGGTCATGGTGCATGTTGTCTTTGATATTTTTAGACTATTCTATGCATGCTTATGATGGAACCCATTCCTGTCATCTTGCCATATGTAATCCTACCATGTTTAGTATCTATGAATTTGCCTTCTGATGATCGAAACGAGCGTGTATATTATATGTTGGTACATAGGCAATATATTAGTGTCCTGAGAATCTGTAGTAATTTCGATTCAAGTTCCATATGCAAATTACCATGCGTCCACACAAAGAGTCATAAAACTCACCAGTATCTCAAAACTCCCACTTGGGATACCGGCCTTTCTCATTGGACAAGCCCATCTTGAGAGACAGGGATTTTCTCCAACCTTAAAGGCCTCACCCATGTGACCCGCCCAGAGTCGGTGGTTTGTTTGAATTCTGAGAAGATGTGAGCTACAATGCTCCAGGACATCCTTAAGTACGTGCCAGGCTTCGGCCTTGACTTTTCCATTCATCAAGATTCTCTGACTCAAAACTGGTTCTTTTTCATCAACCAACTTCAGCAAAGATCAACTTGAACCGTTGGACTGCATCAAGCCTTTCTTTAAGACAGACGAGACGTGCAAGTATTCAAATTTAGTTTTATTAATTGATACATTAGGTATTATTTGTACCTTTTTACAAAGGTGTGTTTGAACTAAGAATCTGATGTTTCCTCCAGGCTGTAAATCTGCTGAATATCAAATGGTACCATAGTTTCATATTCTTATTTCTCTTCTCTTTACTGCGTTAAGCTTTAACCCTTTCCTATACAAACTGTGTGTGTATGTGTATGTTAGACCAGTTTAAGTGTTTATGTAGTATGTTAGACTAGTTTAAGTGTTTATGTAGTTAATAAAGTCTTACTTGTATCACACTTGACGTTGTTCATTGTTTGCTCATAACTGGAGTCCCTTAATCATGCAGATTTTTGCTACATGCTCTGTGTAGTATTGTACAGTTAGAAAGTTATTTCCCTTAACCAGGAATTAACGTTCTTAGAATTGACAAAACAGTTGACCCTGAGAGGTCAGCTAAATATATACAGCGGATCTAAATATTTATAATTAATTCTAACTAGTTATGATTAATTATTCATATTTCCCCATGAGCTGATTCGCTACACCTGTTACTGACATACATGTTCTTCACTGCAGTAATGAGTAGGAAAAGCACTGAATGGATGCAAGGTTCAGTGAATGTCAAGTGCAAGCACTCTTTCAATTTTTACACACATGCTGTATGAGAGTGAGGGACAAATTAACCCCAAAACAGTATTATACATTGAAACAAAATTGGTGTAGAAACTATTTTCGCTCAGAAACTGCTATTAAATTTCACAAAAAATTAAAAAGAAACGGCAAGTAAAACACTGAATTAAACATTAAATTTTGAAGTAGAAAAACAGAAATAGCATTTTATTGTTAGACATAATCTGATAATATTTTTTTTATTTAAATCTTTTATTTAAAACTTGATTTGAAATATTCTTAGTGTATTACAGTGCTTTATTTTTGTATTTTCCTGTTTCTAGTTTTTCACCACCAACTTTCTACAACACTGTCCCCCTCATTATGTTTTTAGAAGAAAGACCACATCAAATACTTTCATAATTGAGCCAACTCTCCCCGCTTGACAAGATCATTATAAGGAGTATTATATGAAAGTATCAAATGTACAAACTTTACAAGTACAGGCTCATGGATGCCTGTGAGGGCAACCTAAAATAATAGTGTTAGCCATAATTAAAGGTGAACCTGAAACACCCATTCAATATAAAACAACACTGAAATGAATAAGAACTTACAAGAACACATTCCTGGCTTTATCACAGTATGTTTAATAAACATACACTCTGATGATTTTTATCTTAATAACGAACATCTGGTGGTTTGGATTGCTCCATGGCTTTTAAGAATAAATGATGTATAATCATTTCAGAAGAATATGAGTGATATTTTGATGAACATTGCTACCCAAGCTGAGGAAATACTTCTGAGCGCTAAGAGTAACAACCTTTGTGATTACAACTTAAAGAACCTCCTGCCCATTTACACTCTCCAAATCACATCTGCATGTCATTATGATAATTAACATTTGAATCTGAAAATGTGCCAGGTATTGGTAAGTACTACTGATGAAAAATATGCTTAATATCAAACACTTGTCTTTTGGATTTCATCACATGAAATTTCCTTTCAAACAAGACCCTTCCAAAGACAAGTTGTTTGAGGAAAGGATGGATGGAAATTTCCTTTTTTGGAGTGTAAGAACTCTGCTGCTATGAATACGTTTCTGTTCATGCCAGTCTATATGTTCAGACATGCTTCTGTAACCATATGTCATTATGTCTGTATTTTATCTATCGCTTGATTTTGCCCCAGGTGTGCTCTTTTCTGTAAAGAGGGGGATTTCTTGAAAATCTGAAACTTTTGGTTTTGATTTGATTCAGCCACTTCCTGTGTACATACAATAAATGCAACATTCATAAAGAGTGAAGTATATCACAACTAAAAAAAATTAAATTGATGTGTTTAATAGTACCTGCATTTAATGGATGTACACATTCATTAAATAGATACGGGTTTTCAGTCTTCCTTGAAGTATTTATCTGACATAGAGTATGCATTAGCTATTTTTTTTTCTTTGTTTCTATTTTTGCACATTGATTCAATTTTAAGGTTTTCTATAAGATTTTTTTTAATCTTTTCCTGTGCTGTTTTTGCTTAGAGTTAGAAAGCAGTATGCTGGCCTGTTGGTTTAGGTATGGTATCTTCTCTGGAAACATTACTTTTCCAGGAACACTTCATTCCATTCCATGTCTCTCAGGACAGATTTTTGGAAGACTCTTTAGAACTTGGATGAGTTTCAGGTGGTAATATAATTTATGTAATCCATATCCTACAGTGAGCTGATCTCAGCTGCACTTCTTATTTTAAAATCTCTCAAAGCTGTATTTACAGGTATGGTTTTATTTAATATTGTTGGATTTAGATTAAGAAGATGGAAGGACAATCCCACTAAAGGTGCAGATTCATGGACAGTTTACACATTCTCATCACCACATGCCTCCTACATGGCCTCTTTTGGAGAAGAGGCTGAACATGCTGTTAGCAGGCAAACATTTTCCATTGGCATGCCAAAGAAAAAGCAACTCAGGAAAGTAGGGTAGGGTGACTGCTCTGCCAATCAAATTTGAGGATCAGAACTAACTGTTGTATAATAATTAACAAATGATTAAAATATGGACATCTTGTATAGTTATAAGAGTTGCATTACAAAGAATGGCTCACTGAAGAGAGTAAGTGCAGAAGTGTGTATGCAGCAGCTCAGACATAATGAAGGACAAGCCAGGAAATTGGTGGTTGAGAGTAGTATTTAGCCTACTGGATGAGATAGAAACCAGTGTTAATTATATGAGGCAGGGATAATAGCTGACACTACAGCATGATATGTATGAGAACTCTAGTACGATGAGTTTTGGATAAGTAAATAAAATGTCATTGTAATGAACACGGTGGGAGGTAAAGAGAGCACCAGTGTTTGGAAAGCTACTATAAAAACTGTAGGCTAAGTTACTCAAAATCTAATGTACTCTGAAAGATGGTTAGGAAGTTATCTACACTATAAGCTACTTAAGGGGGTGATACATAGGCTATAACTATACAGTTTTATAATATATAATTTAACCTGAGAAAAAGCAGTTTCTTAATTAGGTTGCAGCATCTAATTACATCAATTAACACTAAATACAACAAACCACTAGAATAAACTCTAATTTATCTAAGTGAATAAAAAACATTATGGTTGAAAATTAAGATTGATGTGCCAAAGAAGGCACTAGTAGGCAATTTCACTCCTGCAAACCACAGAGCATCTCATAAAGGGGTCATGAATTGAGAAATCAACTTTTACTTGAGCTTTTGATATATAAGAGGTCATCGTACTAAACGAATATCCTGTAAGTTTCAGAACTGAAAACATCCTTGTTACTGAAATGAAAGCTTTTATTATCACCAGGCCCAGAGAACGCCAGATTTTTTTTGTCCCACCCCCCTGGGGGGAAAAAAAAAAAAAAAAAAAAAAACAAATTTTTCCTACCAACACCACCCCTACAGAAGAATATCAACACCTAATTCTGTAGCCCGCCCACTGATTCGCGCATGACATAGTAGAGAACTGGCGGTAAACCAGATCGAGCAACCAAGCAATAAACATACCGTTGAAGATCGCAAAATATTATGCAGTGCCCGGTTGTGGAAGAACACAGTTGTTGCATAACCTTCCTTCGGATTCAAATATTAGGAATGCGTGGTTGAACTTAATGAAGTTTCAGCTCACGTGAGTAAAACACTGAGCATTCGTTTGCTTCATTTCACCGCAGAATCCATTGTAAACAAGACAGCAGGCTTCAACTATTAAGGACGTAGCTTGCAGTGTTTTGCCAACTAATTTTCAGGGGAAGTTGCTAAATGAAGGTCAATTTGTTGCTAAAAGTTGCTAAATTACATTGATTTAATTGCGCAGTGATGTCATTGCGTAATCACGATGCAAAATTGTGTCACTGCATCAAATCTCAGTAAAAAAAAAAATGTAAATGTTAATTTAGATGCGTTTATAAAATAATATAAATGCATAATATAATACAATATAATAACTACTTATTTAAATACAACCATTGTGATTCTTTAACACTTTCACATTCTTTACAATTACACGTTTTAAGTTTATTTTTTATTGGCTACTAAAACTATTAAAACTACTCATTCGAACAATTCTAGAATTATCATCAGTGTAAAATGTAATGTATTTTTGTAAGCTCTACATCTCCTAAGAAAAGCTGTCAAAAATACCTTTGCTGATAGTAAATTTAAGCTATGAAGGAATTGTCCGTAAAATTAGTATTACACGTTGTTTACCTACATTTTAAAATTATGCCTTTGTATTTTGTGTTTCTTTCTGGTTTCAGTGTGATAATGGAAAATGTCCTGGAAAATTTAATTTTTCTAGATATTTTTCTTACCATGCACTAACTGATCAACAAACTCAAGTACAAGCTACTAACAAGGTGTATCATAAATTATTCAATTATTATTATATAATTGAACAATTGAAAATAGCAGCTAACTTAATTCTTGTGATGTGTGTACTGCTAGGCATCTTTGTTTCCTCTTTTTGTGTAATTTAGATGTAAAATGTGCCTTTTTTATCGTTTGAGTCACTTATCACAAGCTGCTAAATGTTGCCAAAAAAAAAAAAAAAAAGCTAAATTTGTTGCTAGGTGCTTTTGGAAGAAGTTGCTAGGGTAGTCTGAAAAGTTGCTAAATCTAGCAACAAAATTGCTAAGTTGGCAACACTGGTAGCTTGTCAAACAGACACAGAAAGTTAGTTTACTATGCAAAACTGTTATCCAATCATAGCAGTGGGCGTTTACTTCCAAGTCTTCAATGCGGAATGCCCATAAAAACAATTTTTTTTGGTATGCACTTCTGTGTCACCTTAAGACAATCAAGGAGGCGCCTTCGTCGCACATTTTGTATGCTGTTGACCCCCCAATCGACTTTTACATTAAATATAATGTAATATGTTTTTGTAATGTACAAACCCGATTCCAAAAAAGTTGGGATACTGTACAAATTGTGAATAAAAACAGAATGCAATGATGTGGAAGTTTCAAATTTCAATATTTTATTCAGAATACAACATAGATGGCATATCAAATGTTTAAACTGAGAAAATGTATAATTTTAAGGGGGAAATAAATTGATTTTAAATTTCATGGCATCAACACATCTCAAAAAAGTTTGGACAAGGCCATGTTTACCACTGTGTGGCATCCCCTCTTCTTTTTAGAACAGTCTGCAAACGTCTGGGGACTGAGGAGACAAGTTGCTCAAGTTTAGGAATAGGAATGTTGTCCCATTCTTGTCTAATACAGGCTTCTAGTTGCTCAACTGTCTTAGGTCTTCTTTGTCGCATCTTCCTCTTTATGATGCGCCAAATGTTTTCTATGGGTGAAAGATCTGGACTGCAGGCTGGCCATTTCAGTACCCGGATCCTTCTACACAGCCATGATGTTGTAATTTATGCAGTATGTGGTCTGGCATTGTCATGTTGGAAAATGCAAGGTCTGGTCTCCTGAAAGAGTTCACGACGTCTTGTATGGGAGTCATTGATGGTTGTTCTAGAACTTGGATATACCTTTTTGATGGTGCCTTTCCAGATGTGTAATCTGCCCATGCCACATGCACTCATGCACCCCCATACCATCAGAGATGCAGGCTTCTGAACTGAGCACTGATAACAACTTGGGTTGTCCTTGTCCTCTTTTTAGTCCGGATGACATGGCGTCCTAGTTTTCCAAAAAGAGCTTCAAATTTTGATTCGTCTGACCATAGAACAGTTTTCCACTTTGCCTCAGTCCATTTTAAATGAGCCTTGGCCGAGAGAAAATGCCTGCGCTTCTGGATCATGTTTTGATATGGCTTCTTTTTTGACCTATAGTTTTTTAGCCGGCAACGGCGAATGGCACGGTTGATTGTGTTCACCGACAATGTTTTCTTGAAGTATTCCTGAGCCCATTTTGTGATTTCCATTACAGTAGCATTCCTGTATGTGATGCAGTGCCGTCTAAGGGCTCGAAGATCACAGACATCCAGTATGGTTTTCCAGCCTTGACCCTTAAGCACAGAGATTGTTCCAGATTCTCTGTATCTTTGGATGATATTATGCACTGTACATGATGATGATAACTTCAAACTCTTTGCAATTTTTCTCTGAGAAACTCCTTTCTGATATTGCTCCTCCACTATTTTTCGCCGCAGCATTGGGGGAATTTGTGATCCTCTGCCCATCTTGACTTCTAAGAGACGCTGCCACTCTGAGAGGCTCTTTTTATAACCAATCATGTCGCCAATTGACCTAATAAGTTGCAATTGGTCCTCCAGTCTTGGTTCCTATTCTTTACACTTTAACTTTTCACCGGCCCTCTTAGTGCTACCTTGTCCCAACTTTGTGTGGCGGGAATTGTGTGCTCTCATGAAATCAAAAAGAGCCAATATTGTCATGAACATTTTCAAATGTCTCACTTCAACATGGATATGTTATCTACTCCACTGATGAGATTTGTTAATTATATCCATTCTCTTTTTTTATACTAGCACATATTATGTACAGTGTCGCCAACTCTGTGTTTGGAATTGGGTGTGTATATTGTGTCTATTGTACATCTGAACCTATATTGACTGGACTGATAAAGTACGTGAAATAATTATTTGCTTTGTCAAAAATGTACCAAAGCTAACTTCGTTAGTAAAATATTAAAGTAGTATAGAAAAATACTATACATACATTTTTTTTAATATTTCAAAAACAATAACAATGTGACAAACCTATTTCGGAATCAGACAATCCAGCAAAAGTAATAGGAAACAAGTATGCTATTTTGGCAACAATGACAGTTCCAAATACACGTAGGAGACCCACAGGAACAAAATATAATAATAATAATATAAAATAAACGGTATCATCAATGGTATGAAAGATCTCATCATATTTCTTTAAAAAAAAGCAAATTATTTATTATTAATTATTCTTAGTAATCTTATTAAATGTTCTACACATAAGAAATCTATAAATGTAGGTATTTTCTTAAGAAATCTTTGTTTGTGAAAACAAATTTTTCTCACAAGGATAAGAGAGTTAATAGTAGAGTCTAAAGATTTTTTTGGTTTTCAAAATAACAAAAAACATCTTTAATGTGTAAATTACAGTTCATATTAACATTGGAGAAACAATAAGAACTCAACTCGTTCCAGAAAAGTGAAGAAGCATTACATGAAAAAAATAAATGACAAATGCCTTCACTTTCATTCCCACAAAAGGTGCACATATCAACTTCGTCACAGTACCTGGACAAAAAAGCATTACAGGGGTAGATATTATGCAAAATCTTTCATTGTATTGGCTATGCAGAATTTATACGGTAATAGCCATGTTTTCCTCCATTGAATGTTATCTATTATAGAACCCCAATACTATACATACATTTATAGGTGAAGTCAAACTCTGTGATGCCAAACAATTTCCCTGTGTCCATCAGTTGTACCCCTCAAAATCCTTTATTCCGATGGGGCCTTTGAAGTGGCCAGTTTTGAGCATTTCGGTTTGGAACGACCCTTCAATATGGCGGCCATGATTGTTTTCACTCCGAAGTGCCCTTCGGAGGGCGATAGGCTATATCCCGTTTGGAACACACCACTCTTTACTGGTATATCACTGGTAAATTACTGTTTAGCGATCATGTGTGAACAGGACCTTTTCAAAAATACCGGTAAATTCATTCTGGCAATGGCCGATTGTTTTGCTAGATAAGACCCTTATTCATCGGCTGGGATCGTGTAGAGGCCTTTGAAGCTGCACTGAAACGGCCAATGGGTTGAAGGCAATTTGAACCTTCAACCCATTGGCCACCATAAGTCCATTATTTGGAGAAAAATACTGGAATGTTTTTTTCAAAAATCTTAATTTCTTTGCGACTGAAGACAGACAGACAGAAAGACATGAACATCTTGGATGACATGGGTGTGAGTAAATTATCAGGAATTTTTTATTGTGGAAGTGAACTAATCCTTTAAAAAGGCTGATGAGCACTGGTTTACATGAATGGTACAGTATAATGCATTATGGGGAATCATGGACAAAATCAAAGACTACAATACTTTTTGCATAGATTAAATAATTTACAGTGGGGAAAATATTTATTTGATCCCCTGCTGATTTTGTAAGTTTGCCCACTTACAAAGAAATTAAGGGTCTGTAATTTTTATGGTAGGTTTATTTTAACGGATAGAGACAGAATATCAACCAAAAATCCAGAAAAACACATTATATAAAGGTTAGAAATTGATTTGCATTTCAGTGAGTGAAATAAGTATTTGATCCCCTACCAACCAGCAAGAATTCTGGCTCCCACAGATTGGTTATGTGCCCATGTGGAACACAGATTAGTCCTGTCACTTTAAGAAGTTACTCCTAATATCAGCTCGTTAGGTGTATAAGACATCTGTCCACACAATCTGAATCTTCCATTCCAACCTCTCCCACCACCATGGGCAAGACCAAAGAGCTGTCAAAGGATGTCAGAGACAAGATTGTAGATCTGCACAAGGCTGGAATGGGCTACAAGACCATCAGCAAGAAGCTTGGTGAGAAGGAGACAACTGTTGGTGTGATTATTCGGAAATGGAAGAAATGCAAAACAATTATCTATCGGGCTTGGTCTGGAGCTCTGTGCAAGATCTTGCCTCATGGGGTAAGGATGATCATGAGAAAGGTGAGGGATCATCCCCGAACTACACTGGAGGAGCTTGTTAATGATCTTAAGGCAGTTGGGACCACAGTCACCAAGCAAACCATTGGTAACACACTACGCCGCAATGGACTGAAATTCTGCAGTGCTCGCAAGGTCCCCCTGCTCAAGAAGGCACATGTACAGGCCTGTTTAAAGTTTGCCAATGAACATCTAAATGATTCAGAGAAGGCTTGGGAGAAAGTGATGTGGTCAGATGAGACCAAAATTTTGTTCTTTGGCATTAACTCGACTCACCGTGTTTGGAGGGAGAGAAATGCTGACTATGACCCCAAGAACACCATCCCTACAGTCAAGCACAGAGGTGGAAACATTATGCTTTAGGGCTGTTTTCTGCTAAGGGTACAGGACGACTTCACCGCATTGAGGGGCAAATGGACGGGACCATGTACTGTAAAATCTTGGACGAGAACCTCCTTCTCTCAGCCAGAACACTGAAGATGGGTCATGGATGGGTCTTTCAGCATGACAATGACCCGAAACATACCACCAAGGCAACAAAGGAGTGGCTCAAGAAGAAGCACATTAAGGTCATGGAGTGGCCTAGCCAGTCTCCAGACCTCAATCCTATAGAAAATCTGTGGAGGGAGCTGAAACTTCGAGTTGCCAAACGACAGCCAAGAAACCTTAAGGATTTAGAGAGGATCTGTAAAGAGGAATGGATAAAAATCCCTCCTGAGATGTGTGCAAACCTGGTGACCAACTACAAAAAATGTCTTACCTCTGTGCTTGCCAACAAGGGTTTCTGCACCAAGTACTAAGTCATGTTTTGCTTGGGGATCAAATACTTATTTCACTCACTGAAATGCAAATCAATTTCTAACCTTTATATAATGCATGTTTTTTGGGGGGTTTTTTTGGTTGGAATTCTGTCTCTATACGTTAAAATAAACCTACCATAAAAATTACAGACCCTTCATTTCTTTGTAAGTGGGCAAACTTACAAAATCAGCAGGTGATCAAATAAATATTTTCCCCACTGTGGTGTAGTGACCACTTAATTGCACAGGGAAAAGGGTTATGTAATATTTTCTGAATGAATGGGTTTTTCTTAAAAATGTAAAAAATAAATAAAAAATACCTGCAAACCTCAAAATGACTACAATGGTCATCCCCAGCACAGCCTTTTTCACACTTCCTATCGCGACAGGAGGCGCAGATATGTCTATACTGAGTAGTGGGTGGATATGGCTTGTTAGACAAAAAAGAGTGAGCCATCAAGTCGGCTTGGCGTCTGAGAACGCACCCCATGGCTGCTGCCTCCGTCCCCCCATCCTGCTGAACACACTGATAGCTAAAGCTCCAGGCTCTTGCTTACCACATCCTACCACAGCCCATTCGTATTGCATGGCCTCTCTGAGGCACTTGCAAACAGAACGTGACATGGCCAAATAGAAAGCTTCCACACAGATAAACCACTAATATCAGATATAACAGGTGGGAAAATATTTACACCCTCATTTATGGTGTAGACTGTGGGTCAAATAGTTACAGATAATAATGTTAGTATATAAATATTAAATTAAATAATAAACAATGTTCATTATTTATATTCATTTTATTTATACCTTTCATATGTATTAAATTGCCTCCGTCTGTGATTATGATCCATGTAAAAGCCATGTTGCGCAGGAGCACTCTAAAACTTCCAGATCAATTTTTGTGTTCTTCATGTAGATTTAATTATAGGCAGATGAGCTTCCTATTTCAGTCTTTACATTAGCCAGGCAGGTCGGTTACAGACTACGGATGTTTTGTTAAATCCTGTAGGTGTATATCTATTTAACAAGACCAATGCAGGAGCAAACAGCACAAGCGCAAAACACAATAAATGGATTTTTAAAAAAGCCAATGGACCAAGTTGTCAATTTACCTCTTGAGTAAAGTCTGTTATAAATCTCTCTGTTGATCACCTCTTTGTGCTTGTTTGCCCTTTACAAGGCCTTTACATCGCTTGAATGTTTTAATGCCCTTCAGATGAGAGTATGTAATTTAGAGAGTAGGTAACTTAAAGAGAATGATAGAAGGCAAGGAGGAAGAAAACAAGAAAGTGGTTCAACCCTTGTCTTATATTTAACTTGGCCCTGTATAAAATAGGTGCTTATTAAGTTAAAACATATATGTCATTAATATGGTCTCCCAGTCAGTTCGATCAAACCTCTGCAGCTAATCCAGAATGTGACAACAAGAGTAGTCTTTAACAAGCCGATAAGAGCGCATGTCACACCTCTGTTCATCAATTTGCACCAATAGCTGCTCGCATAAAATTCAAGACATTGATGTTTGCCTACAAAACAACCACTGGCTCTGCACCCCTTTACTACTTCAAACTTATGTGCCCTCAAGAAGCTTGTGTTCTGCAAGTGAATTAATAATAACTTGGCCCTCTATCAGCTCTATCTATTCTATCTTATTTCTATCTACTTTTTTATCACGAAAAAAACTTGCTATGTGTACTGTGTTAGACTAACCGGGACTTGTCACAACACGTATATATTGTTACTCTTTTGATGATTTTATCGCTTCTTTGTAAGTCACTTTGGATAAAAGCGTCTGCTAAATGATTAAATGTAAATTGCTTGTGATGTTCCTCGTTTCTATGTCAGTTTAACTAATAATATCAGCTAAATGCAAAAACCATAGGGCATGAACTGCAAAGCAGAATGTGCAAAAACCTTTTAAAAATCCTTGCATATTTTTCTCTTCTCGGAAAACAGAACATTTTAGACTTCAATAAGTTATGTGTTTCTGAATGCTCCTTAGTTACCGTCATTGTTTCATTAAAACCTAAAAAGGGCAAGACCATTAAGAGCCATCAGAAAATTTATTTATTGGTATTTTCCATCTTACTAGGGCACAAATAATACAATCTCTTGCTTTATTTTTATTCCCCAGGATGTCGCCCCTTTGGGGTTATAAGTTGACTGAGAACAGAATGCTTATTTGGGAATGCTTGTTACAATATTTTAGCCACATTTAAAAAAAAATTTATTCTCACACAACTTACAGTAAACATTCGTTGTAACATTGTTAAACAATAAGAAAAATGTATATTTATGAATATATTAGCCTACTGTATCATAGTTGATACGCAAATTTCTAGGGCCTATAAATTCAATGATCAAATATTTGCTGATAAACCCAAAATCTACTGTACTTAATGCATTCTGACCTTTGATTGATGGCTTTATGAAGTCTTTTTGCTGTAAAATCTTTAATGATTTTTATGAGGTAAGAATAACTTTTATATTGTTATAAATATTGCAAGACGAACATATATACCAGACTGAAGCAACTCAGGTTTACTTGATTATCCATACATCATTTTAGGTTACGTATGACATTTCTTTTATGGACAATTTGAGGATGGTTTATATATTTGCATATATGAACCATAAAAGCCTGATGTATTAAATACAATACTTAACTAAAACACACACACATTGTGTTTCCATGTTTTATGGGGACATTCCATAGGCGTAAAGGTTTTTAAACTGTACAAACTGTATGTGTTACGGAGCTGACAAGACGTGAGACGTGCGGATCCATTCGCAAAGCTTTATTGTGGAGAAGACAGAGACGTGATCATAAAGCAGGCAGGGTCAAACAGAGGCAAACATGTATATGGCGGGCAAGACACAAGAATAAACCTAGGGCTAGCGTGGGTCGACGATCGGCAGACAGAGTCACAGGGGCAAGGCTAAAGGGAGAAATCCAGGAAAACAGGCGAAGATCAAAACCGGAGAAAACAGCTAAGGCTAAGGCTAAGGCAGGGAAACAAATGAGGGCTCTGTAGTGTAGCTATCTGAGATATGCGCTAAACAATACTCGGCAGAGGGAAGGGATCAAAGTGAGTGTTAAATAGTGAGTGAGTGAATGATATGAAACAGCTGGGTGCAATCAGTGTTACCAGCTGTGTGCAATCTGTGCTGAGTGCAATCAGTGCAATGAATGATGGGATATGTAGTCAGGGGTGATATGCAACAGTTTGTGTAGTGCGAGAGTCAATGAAAAGGGAAAGGGTGACCTCTGATGGCTAGCAGAAGGAAGTTCATGGACCGGATTCGTGACAGAGCCCCCCCCAAGGAGCGGCTTCCAGACGCTCAAAACCCTTTACGATTCCGGAGGGCGGTGGAGTGGAGGCGGAACAGGGGGAGGGATGGAGGGCCACCTGGAAGTGGAGAGACCATGCACTGAGGCAGGACCGGCGGAGCAGAGAACCAGGGCGGAGCCGGCAGCACAGGTGGAGCTGTACGACCACCACAGCAGAACAGAGGACGCGCGGCAAACCCCCAACCCCCCCCCCCCCACAACTATCCCGGCGGAGCAGAAGACCACCAGATCCAGACAGCAGACCACCACGGTGGAGCAGAGGACCACCAGTGCCAGACAGTAGACCACCACGGCGGAGCAGAGGACACCCACGCGAGCGGGGGCCACCAGGCGGAGCAGAGGACCACCAGAGCCAGACAGACCACCATGGCGGAGCAGAAGGAACAGAAAACCCTCTTGGTGAACCACACCGATCAGGAGTCCATGGCGGAGACTGTAACAACGAGACAGACAACACAGACAGAACATTGGGGTTGATAGACAAGACTGAGCATTAAGGGGCAACCTCCATGGCGACACAAAGCACACAAAGGAATTCACAAACGGCCTCACTAGCAGGACAGGATGAGGATTCACCGACGGCCTCCATAGCTGTGACAGGATGAGCAGGGAGTTCGTAAACGGCCTCTAGAGCTTTGACAGGACGAGCAGGGAGTTCGCAAAGGCCTCTATAGCTGTGACAGGACGAGAAGGGAGCTCACAAACGGCCTCTATAGCCGTGACAGGACAAGCAGGGAGCTCGCAAACGGCCTCTTTAGCTGTGACAGGACGAGCAGGGAGCTCGCAAATGGTCTCTATAGCTGTGACAGGACGAGCGGGGAGCTCGCAAACGGCCTCTGTAGCTGTGACAGGACGAGCAGGTAGTTCGCAAACGGCCTCTATAGCGGTGACAAGACGAGCAGGGAGCTCGCAAACGGCCACCATAGCTGTGACAGGACGAGCAGGGATCTCGCAAACGGCCTCTATAGCTGTGAAAGGACGAGCAGGAAGTTCCCAAACGGCCTCTATAGCTGTGACAGGACGAGCAGGGAGCTCGCAAACGGCCTCTATAGCTGTGACAGGACGAGCAGAGAGTTCATAGGCGGCCTCCTTGGCCGGAACAGGACAAGCAGAGAGTTCATAGACGGCCTCCTTGGCCGGAACAGAACAGGCAGAGAGTTCATAGACGGCCTCCTTGGCCGGAACAGGACAGGCAGAGAGTTCATAGACGGCCTCCTTGGCCAGAACAGAACAGGCAGAAAGTGCGTTGCTGGGCGCCACCACCACGCAAGGAACTGAGGCAAGTGTCGCCATCTCGGGAGGTTCTGCAGCCTGCGCCGCCACCTCTGAAGAGACTACAGTGGACACCATGGCCTCTGGGAGCACGGCAGTGGACACCGCTACCTCGGGAGGTTCTGCAGCATAAGCCGCCACCTCTGGAGATGTTGTAGACGGTGCCGCTGCCTCTAGCAAATCGGAGGTGGAGTAAGCGGCCCAGATAAACCATAAAGCAACCCCCCATATGGGAAGTGCTGCAGACAGGGGAATGAGTTCAGGAACAGGAGGGCTAAAGTGAGTGGGTTTGGGGATACCAGCTGCGCGTGCAGACACCAGCGGTGCATCCCTCACACTGGAAACCAGACTGGGATACCGAAGGGCTGACATTGATAATCTGGGTGTAACAGACAGGATGTGACATGACTCTGGATGATCAGCTGTGATGCGACGTGAATCTGGATGACTAGCGGAGACGTTGCGAGACTCTGGATGAATAGCTGAGACATGTCGAGACTCTAGAAGGTCAGCTGAGACGTGAATTTTCTTTTCTTTGGAAAACTGAAGCGAGACTGGCGAGACTTAGCAGGTCCGCTGTGAACAGGCGTGACTCTGGACGAAACAACAAAACAGCTGAGACGTGATGAGGCTCTGGCAGATCAGCTGAGACTTGACTGGACTCATGAAGATCAGTTGTGACTTGACTTGACTCATGATAATGAACTGTAACTTGACTTGACTCATTATGATCAACTATGACTAAACTCGACTCATTATGATCAACTGTGACTAAACTCGACTCAGGAAGATCAGCTGTGACTAGACTCGACTCAGGAAGATCAACTGTGACTAGACTCGACTCAGGACGATCAACTGTGACTTGACTAGACTCATGATCATAAACTGTGACTTGATTTGCCCCATGACGATCAACTGTGACTAGACTCGACTCAGGAAGATCAACTGTGACTAGACTTGACTCAGGACGATCAACTGTGACTCGACTCAGGACGATCAACTGTGACTAGACTAAGGACGATCAAAAACTGTGACTCGACTCATGACGATCAACTGTGACTTGACTAGACTCAGGACGATCAACTGTGACTAGACTCGACTCAGGACGATCAACTGTGACTCGACTCAGGACGATCAACTGTGACTAGACTCAGGACGATCAACTGTGACTCGACTCAGGACGATCAACTGTGACTCGACTCAGGACGATCAACTGTGACTCGACTCAGGACGATCAACTGTGACTCGACTCAGGACGATCAACTGTGACTAGACTCGACTCAGGACGATCAACTGTGACTAGTCTCGACTCAGGACGATCAACTGTGACTAGACTCGACTCAGGACGATCAGCTGTGACTGGACCAGACTCATGATAATGAACTGTGACTCGATTTGCCCCATGACGATCAACGGTGACTTGACTAGACTCATGCAAAGGAACTGTGACTTGACCTGACTCGTGAAGATCAGCTGTGACTAGACTTGACCCATGATAATGAATTGTAACTTGACTTGACTCATTATGATCAACTATGACTAAACTTGACTCAGGAAGATCAACTGTGACCTGACTTGCCTCATGACGATCAGTTGTGACTTGACTTGCCTCATGACGATCAGTTGTGACTTGACTAGACTCATGAATATCAGTTGTGACTTGACTAGACTCATGAATATCAGCTGTGACTTGACCAGACTCATGAGAATAAACTGTGACTCGATTTGACTCATGACGATCAACTGTGACTTGACTTGACTCATGAAGATCAACTGTGACTTGACTTGACTCGTGAAGATCAGCTGTGACTAGACTTGACCCATGATAATGAATTGTAACTTGACTTGACTCATGACGATCAACTGTGACTTGACTAGACTCATAACTATCAGCTGTAACTTGACTAGACTCATGATCAGAAACTGTGACTTGACCTGACTCGTGAAGATCAGCGGTGACTTGACTCGTGAAGATCAATTGTGACTTGACGGGGCGCTGTTGTGTCCGCCATTTTGTGATCAGGCTCCTCTGTCGCCGCCATTTTGTGAACGCAATCTAGTGCGGAAGCCATTACAGGAGTAAGTGTGGGGTTGCGTTCCTCTGCGATACCCACGGTCCACAAAGAGCCAACAGCCAATAAAGCATAGTCCATACACTCACATAGTGACGAACGCGGCCCCTTAAGGATGAGCCTAGACTTCAGCGGTTGCCTAACGCCACTATAAAAAAAATCTATTAGGACACAGTCTGGTAGATCAGAGTAATAGGCAATGTCCAGATATTCTTGAATGTATGCCTCGAGCGAGCGTGTGCCCTGCTCGAGGGCTAACAACAGCCTTGCAGTGTCCATACCTGGCCAATGTCCACTTGAAAAGCCGCTGGATCCTTGTGTGGCCGAGTATTCTGTTACGGAGCTGACAAGACATTAGACGTGCGGATCCATTCGCAAAGCTTTATTGTGGAGAAGACAGAGACGTGGTCATAAAGCAGGCAGGGTCAAACAGAGGCAAACAGGTATATGGCGGGCAAGACACAAGAATAATCCTAGGGCTAGCGTGGGTCGACGATTGGCAGACAGAGTCACAGGGGCAAGGCTAAAGGGAGAAATCCAGGAAAACAGGCGAAGATCAAAACCGGAGAAAACGGCTAAGGCAGGGAAATAAATGAGGGCTCTGTAGTGTAGCTATCAAGAGATATGCGCTAAACAATACTCGGCAGAGGGAAGGGATCAGAGTGAGTGTTAAATAGTGAGGGAGTGATATGAAACAGCTGGGTGCAATCAGTGCAATGAATGATGGGATATGTAGTCCGGGGTGATGTGCAACAGTGTGTAGTGCGAGAGTCAATGAAATCGGAAAGGGTGACCTCTGATGGCTAGCAGAAGGAAGTTCATGGACCGGATTCGTGACAGTATGTGCTATTGCCCTACACCAACCCTACCCCTAAACCTACCCCTTACAGGAAACTTTGTGCATTTTTACTTTCTCAAAAAAAACTCATTCTGTATGATTTATAAGCTTGTTTCCTCATGGGGACCTCAAATGTCCCCACAAGGTCAAAATTTACTAGTATTACTATCCTTGTGGGGACATTTGGTCCCCATAACGTGATAAATACCAGGTACACACACAAATATGTTAGTGATTAATGGGGGAAAACTTTGGAAACTATCTTCTCTAAAATTAATTAAAGATATTCCATTTCAAAGACTTTCTGAAACTTAAATGGCCCGTGTTGAAAAGCTATAGGCCAAGTGTTACGATCCCATCCCCAGTCTAGGGTTGGGGAGTGGGAGTAACAGCTCAGCTAAAACTTATACGGAAGAAATTAATGAAACGTGGAGGAATCACTCCCGTCCTCTGCTCCAGAAAAATGCAAACAACACCACCTAGTTTGGCAAACTTTATTTAAGAAAGCCAGATTTGTGGAAGTAATAAATATCTTCAGGAGATATCTTCTAAGAGTTCGGTGCCTTGCTCAAGGGCACCTCAGTCGTGGTATTGAGGGTGGAAGAGAGTGCTGTACATTCACTCCCCCCACCTACAATCCCTGCCGGGAAAAGACTCGAACCTTTTGGGTTACAAGTCCGACTCTCTAACCATTAGGCCACGACTTCCCCCAAAAAAATTCAGGGGAGAGCACGAATGCAGTACCCCACTACCATAAATTATGCAGTCAAGACTCCCACATTTGGGGAATTCGCAGGGGTCAGCACAACCGGAGTGCAATGGCCGAGCCTCTCCCTGGGTGAACCACCTTATTGATCATGGTGTCTCCCTTACCAGGTAAGTATCCGCTACTTAAAATAGTGGATACTTAAGTAAGCCACTACTTAAAGTGTGAGAAACAATAGTGGAACATTTATTGCTGCTTAACAAGGTTCTGAGAAATTATTGCTAAATGTAATAAATCGTGATGTTTATGATCTCACATGCTGATGTTGTCAGCCTTCACACATTCGCAGCTTTTGCATTACTGACAAGGTTCCTATTATGGAACTTTTTAATTGCACTGTGCCGATGATGTGAGCAAGATGTACAAGAATAACACTTTATAACATCTTGGCTTAGCACAAGAGTTCCTAAGGAAACAGGGGTGTCATAATGAGCCAATATCAACCTGACATATGAATCTTGCTTATGGGCATAGTGATTCTAAGAATTTCTACTCTGTAGAGCAGTGGGTTCAATCGGTGCATTGTAGTGCAATTTGAGAGATACACTTTTTACGGTCTATTTGGAGGGTTGTGACAGCAACAGGCTAGAACACGCTCACACACTTTCAAAGCATAGTGCATCCAGGCATGACAGGTGTGGCTGTTTTGAAAAACAACATTATTCTGTATAGAGGAGTAGAAGGAAGTAGCTGGTGACAGGATCAAAGTTAAAAGATGACAGTACAGTTGTTGCAGCTTTAAATGAGGCTCAACAGCACCTCAAATAGAGAGATTCACCCCTGTCTTCTCAAGAGACCCAATTAACAGGTCTGCTATGTTATATCCCATTAATAAAATTGTGACATATATTTCTAATATGCTGATTTGGTGCTCAAAAACATTTCTGATCATTACTATCATTGTTGAAAATACTTGTGTTGCTTAATATTTTTGTTGAAACCGTGATAAACAGAAAAAACAGTTGGTGAATAAAAGCATTACATTCTTTTTAGGCAGAAACTGAAATCAGCTAAACATCCTGCAACTTATACAAAGATCTTATTTGTGGACTTCAGTTCGGCCTTCAATACCATCATGCTTGATCTTCTCTCAGCCAAACTGACCAGCTCTTCATACCCACATCCATCTGTCAGTGGATTACCAGCTTCCTGACAGACAGGCACTAGCTAGTAAAGCTGGAAAAATTCTCATCCAGGACCCTTACAATCAGCACTGGTGCCCCTCAGGGCTGCATTCTCTCCTCACTGCTCTTCCCTGTACACAAATGACTGCACCTCTAAAAACTTCTCTGTCAAGTTCCTGAAGTTTGCAGACGACACTAGTTATCTGCCTCATCCAGGACAGTGAGGCAGCTGGCTATCTAGTGAAGTCTTAACAACCTGGAGCTCAACACACTCAAAACTGTGGAGATAATCGTGGACTTCAGGAGAAACCCCCTGCTCTCCCCCCACTCACCATCATGAACAGCACTGTGGCTGCAGTAGAGTCTTTCAAGTTCCTGGGTACCACCATATCTCAGGACCTGAAGTGGGACATTCACATTGACTCTATTGTAAAAAAGGCCCAGCAGAGGCTGTATTTCCTTCGCCAGCTGAGGAAGTTCAACCTGCCACAGGAGCTGCTCACACAGTTCTACTCAGCCATCACTGAGTCTGTCCTGTGTTCATCTATAACTGTTTGGTTTAGTTCAGCTACCAAATCAGACATCAGGAGACTACAACGGACAGTCAGGGCTGCTGAGAGGATTATTGGTGCCCCCCTGCCTAACGTCCAAGATCTTTACACCTCCAAAGTGAGGAAAAGGGCTGGTAAAATCACTCTGGACCCCTCACACCCAGCACACTTCCTCTTTGAACTGTTGCCCTCTGGTCTGCGCTACAGAGAACTGTGCACCAAAACAGCCAGACACTAGAACAGTTTTTTCCCCTAGACCATATTCCACCTGAACAATACATAACACATCTCAGGACTGTACATCTGTAAACAACTTATCAAACTTAACTTATCAAAACTCTTCATATGTAAATAGCACATATGCACATTCACAATTCTGTCTACTGATATTTTATTTTTCTCTATATTTTATTACTATACTGTCATTTGTAATTTATTAGGTTCGTTATTACTTTAAATTATATGGCGTATGACTTGTCTGTACTTCGTATGGAGCTCCTGACACCAAGACAAATTCCTTGTGTGTGTAAACACATTTGGCAATAAAACTCTTTCTGATCTTCTGGGGCCCGTTTCAATAAGGAGGTTCAACCAACTCTGAGTTAAAACTTGAACTCTGAGTTGACTTACCCTGAGATGGGAAAAACTGAGTTTTCGGGTTCAGAACAGGGCTGCATTCCAGAAAGGAGGTTAAACAAAATCTGAGTTAAAACCACTACCAAAAACCAAATAATCACACTTTTACGAAAGTAACACATTAAAACGGGACAACAATTTTTATTCAATTGGTAACACTTTACAATAAGGTTACATTAGTTAATGTATTAACTAACATAAACAAACCCCATTAACTATTGGAACCTTATTGTAAAGTGTTACCTTAATATTAAATATCAATATATTATTTTTATTCTCTTCAATGTAACAGAATCAGATATAAGATATATTTTGCACTAATTATCCAAATAATGTATAATCCTACAAAGCTATTATTATCAGAGCATGTGAGCAGAGCAGAGCGTCACTGAAAGGTCCCCTGAAATGCTTAGAACAGGGGTCTCCAGACTCGGTCCTGGAGGGCCGGTTTCCTGCAGAGTTTAGATCCAACCCTAATCAAACACACCTGAATCAGCTAATCAAGGTCTTATTAGGCATACTAGAAACTTCCAGGCAGGTGTGTTGAGGCAAGTTGGAGCTAAACTCTTCAGGACACCGGCCCTCCAGGACCGAGTTTGGAGACCCCTGGCTTAGAAACACGCATGTGTTTCGTATGTGTTGACGTAATTTTAACTGAAAAAGGAAGACAGGGCAGGACATATCAAGCAGCCCAGTACAGCTGTACTAGCCTACACCATGTTACAGCACAGTAGCGCTACTGCAAACAGGAAATTTCCGTTATTTGAGCAGACTTTGCTTTTCCGGTGAGCATGAGCGGTACACGAGCGGAACGCACATTCATAGAGCTGAATATTGAGCGGAGCGTCAAACCGCGCAGTGACGAGGAGAGTGCGCGCTGAACACTTGCTGTGTCTCATTTAGAAGGCTGCATACGTCATCGAGGCTGTCTCATTTCAGAAAAGCAAGTAGGACACTCCGAATGCGACCTTCTTTCACAGGAATTTGGAGGATGCATGAGGTGTATCCTTCGCTGCTACAAATAACCCACAATTCTTTGCGTCGCCGTGAACAACCATTGTTAGTTTGAAAAATGCCGGCGCCAGCGAGATATATCCAGCTGCAGCCCCGCAGCACACACGTTTCAGGACACACAATCCAGGTCACCCGTTTCAGGCCGGAAGTGATCTGGTCTTTTTAGAGTCACACCACCTACAGTTTTGTAGCGTAATGCATGTTCTTTTGTTAGATTTAATACAAGCTATTTTTGAATGGATTTTTGATAAGATTTATGTACAACCTTTAATAACAATACCTGAAATGCTAAAAATGCACAATCTGATCATTTATTCATATTAATTTTGATCAATGTATTTAACAAATGTAACATCATGAATTTTGATAGGAGTTATATGCACAACCTTTAATAACAATACCTGAAATACTAAAAAATAATATTATTTGATTATTTATTCATGTTCATTTTGATCAATGTAGTTAATGACTGTAACACCATAGATTATGTCTCGCAAATAAATTGTTTTGCAAATAAATTGTTTTGCAAATAAATCCTATCAAAATATGATTATTATAATAATTTTGATCAATTAATGAATGTAACATCATGTTGCATACTGAATTTTATTTGACGGCTGGCTATTATGAGGTAATATTTAGTTCATGTTCATTTTCAACAAATAGTCAAGTAGTCTTTTATTGTCAATTCAACCATATACAGTACACTACACAGTAAAACAAAACAATGTTCCTCTAGGACCAAGGTGCTATGCAGAACGACATATATTAAAAACAATATTGATAACACAAGACCGATAACAACATAAATTAACATCAAAACAAAAAATCAATACAAGAATGCAGAAACATAAAGCACTAAAACCTTAAATAAAGTGCACATGTTTTGAGCGTTTAGTGCAAACAATACAGGACAATGTGGCAATAAACATAGTGGCATTTCAACACCAACCAGTGCAGTAAATGTGTGATATTGCACATAAATTGACCATATAATATAAACACCGTATATAGATATATGTATGTAGACATTTGTTGTGCAGCAGCGATATATAGTTCAAAAAGTAATTTTTGCAATTTGAGCAAACTGTTTCAATGAATTTGCTTGTGTGTGTTATTCTAGTCCCTTTGTATTGAGAAGTCAAATTGATTGTGGAAAGAAACTGTTACACAGTCTGGCTGTGAGGACCCAAATGCTTTGATACCTTTTTCCAGATGACAGGAGGGTGAAGAGTGGGTAAGAGGGGTGTTTGGAATCAGCTACAATGACTTTTCGGATGCAGCGTGTTTTGTAAATGTCCATGTATTGCAATTCGCAAAGCAGGCGGTGAAGCAGGTGCTGCTCAGGATCCTCTCAATAGTCCCTATTGAGAGGATCCCTCGTTGTGAGGATGGGTGGTGTAAGTTGGGCTTTCCTCAGGTTTCTCAGGCTTTCTTGGTAATGGAGCTGGTGTTGAGGGACCAGGTAAGGTTCTCCGCCAGGTGAACACCAAGGAATTTGGTGTTCCTGACGATCTCCACCAAGGAGGGGAAGTCGTGGCCTAATGGTTAGAGAGTCGGACTCGTAACCCAAAGGTTGTGGGTTCGAGTCTCGTACCGGCAGGGATTGTAGGTGGGGGGAGTGAATGTACAGTGCTCTCTCCCACCTTCAATACCACGACTGAGGTGCCCTTGAGCAAGGCACCGAACCTCCAACTGCTCCCCGGGCGCCGCAGCTTAAATGGCTGCCCACTGCTCCGGGTGTGTGTTCACGGGGTGTGTGTGTGTTCACTGCTGTGTGTGTGCACTTTGGATGGGTTAAAATGCAGAGCACTAATTCCAAGTATGGGTCACCGTACTTGGCCACATGTCACGTCACTTAGGAGCTTTTGATGTTCAGCAGGGAGTGATTGCACTGTGTGTTCCTGAAATCCACAGCCATCTCTTTGTCCACAATCAGAGACAGATCATTGGCTTTGCACCAGTCTGTTAACATTTGCACTTCCTGTCTGTATGCTGACACGTCATTCTTACTGATGAGACCCACCACTGTCGTGTCATCGGCGAACTTGATGATGTGATTCTAACTGTGCATTGCTGATTAAGAACACAGAAAATGGACATTTAATGTCAAATATACTTTTTTTATTTTAAATAAACATTAAAAAGTGCTATGTTCTTCTCAAATAAAAAGCATTTCAACAAAAAAATAGAAGTAAAATTATAATTTAAAACTTAAATATGTATAATTGTAGAATATAAATAATGAACAGCAACTAATTATCAACTTTTGAAATTATTATTATTATCATTTTCATTATTATTATTATTATTATTATTATCACCATGACAAGAAGAGTTCATTTTGGTCCCCTGTTTTCATTACACAATCAGTCTCCATGTCTTCAGTGAGTAAAAACGTAACTTAAATAATGGGTCTCTGCTTCATAAATAAATTATGAACGTATCAACGTAATTGAACTGTCAACAGAAAAATACTGAAAACAATAAAAGATTACAACAATTTTAACCTGCAGCAGTAAAATGTGAAAGACATGCAAATAATCGAGATTTACAAGAAACCGTTTAACTTCATATATGAACTAGATAAAAAAGTTCGTCAAGACCAACTTTAAGTTGGCTTGAGAAAAGGCGGACAGGTGTTGTTATGATTTAATTACCCCGCCCACCACTTCCGGCCTAGATCGGGTGGTCTGGATCGTGTGGCCTGAAACGTATGGGTCTGCGGGGCTGCAGCTGGATACTATTGGCGCCGGCAGGTGTACACACAAGTGCATATGTGGTGTTTACAACTTACCTTAAATCGCCTCCGTATAAACGGATAAAATTTGTTTTTAATATCCTCCTCCTTTTTTTTTCTCTAACAGATGTCTGCTGTACGTACGCTGCAGCTCCTCAAACATTGAACAAATTAAGTAAAAGCATTTTTTTTTTCAAATTACTTTCAAAATTTAGAAATATTTTTCCTTCATTTAAGAATGAGCTTAGTAGAGCTAAGTAGTGTGAGAGTGCAAGGATGCTCTAAATGTGTTGGCAAAGCAACGCGATACTTCCGGTTTCCTTCTCCGCCCGTCCTACGAAGGCCGTCTCGTTTAATTCTAGGTTGAGGACACTTCGTATATGCATCCTACAGAGGATGCGACCTCCGGAGGGCGCAGCCTTCTAAATGAGACACAGCTACTGCCGGGCGGGGCGCGGTGCGCCATATATTATTGTATGTAGCTTAGCCTATATTTTCGGCTCGAATTTTTGGCCGTTTTTCTCTTTCGGCCGAAAAAAGAAAATGCCATTTTCGGCCGACAATTTTCGACTGCCGAAAATTCGGTGCATCTCTACCCCAAACTTTACAGAACAGAATTTAATAATCATTTTATACTTAATAATAAGAATTTTAAAGGGGTCAATGATGTTGCTAAAAGATAAAAGGTAAAAGGTAGCAACAATATCGACCCTGGCAAAAAGTGGTGGGGACATGTCCCACCCGCAAATTACGCCTATGTTCTTCATGCACCAAGAGCTTGTAACACTCCAAAGAGAAAGGAAAAATTGAAATAGCATCATATGACCCCTTTAAATATCATCTTACTAAGACATATTATTACAGAGGGACTCAAGAGGATTGGAGTACAAACTGGTTGTTTATTAACAGCAAGTGATGCAGATGGTAATGGCAGGTGAGTAATAAAGGCAATGTAGCAGTTCTTTGAATAGATGGTGAATATAACCAGAAACGGTGTTTCGCAGGAGATCGTGGAAGGGGGACAGAAGACAGTACACACCTCAGATGACGAGTACTGCGAAGATCCACGAAGATGATCACTGGAACAGACGAAGGAATGGAACACAGGAGAACACACAGGAGGTAAGTACAACAGGCAGGTAGGTAGCTTTTTGCAAATAATGACAGGTTACTGTGAATGTTTACCAAACTACATTTTTCACATCATATTTCCACCTTCTGAAAAAATGTTTCCTATGGTTCAGTAAATACCTGCCAACAGTTCTCTTGAAAGTATGTATTTGAGTTGAACTGCAACAGTATTATAGGCTACTGAAACTGATAAATACCCTCTGGTTGTCAAAACAACCTCTCTGACTCTCAGATCATATCTTGATGGGTTTCTGTCAAGACAATGTGAAATGCTATGAAAACACAACTGCAAAAAAGTTTCCTTATGTACCTGTTAATAAAGAATAACAATTTGGTCCCTCTGTAAATTCTCTTTGCCACCTTGAAGAATTCTCAGTCCCTCAAAGTGTATATATGGCCGGGAAGCAAGAAAACACACATTCAAATGTGTTCTCAATACTTCAATTTATTCATAGATACAAATATATTATGTAGGCATATGTCGAGGGGAGTTTCATCCTTTTAACCAATGAGGATATGAATAACATATACGTAGGATCTTTGGCCAAGAACATGTTTTTATATAAAATGGCCACATGTACAGAAGAACATGGACATATTAGGAATAGACTTTGCGAAGAATGCTGATCTATCTTAATGGTTTCATCACGAACCTCATTCCTAGCTATCATCTCGTATTGGGACTTTGAAATACTATATATAATATATATATATATATATATATATAATATCTACTATATATACAAAATTTAACTAAGCATTACTGTATTACTCATTTTACTATTTGTAATATTTTACTTGTAAAATAAAACGGAATATTTTTAAATCTGTCTGTAAAAGCTTAAAAAATTTAATACTGATATTGTTAGTCTTAGATTTCTGAGCTTTCAAAATATTCTTTAACACAAGATTTTATTTCATTGGAAAACACAGGAGACCTTAAAACTTCTCTTTTTGCGACAATAGCCGTTTGATAAGCATTCTCACCAACACAAAGTTTAGGAGATGGTTGTGCATGTTGCATTGTGCTAAAAGCTGCTATCCACCTTCTTTTTCAATGCGACGTAAGCCGTTTTCGGGAAATGTGCGAGACTCCGGTCATTAGCCGCCTTAGAGAAATCACAAGAAGAATAACAAAGTGCATTAACCGTAAATGTTTGCACTTTAAATCATGTATTCAAGTTTAGACAATACCTTAAATTAACGAAGGTAAGACATACCAGTTTGCAATATCATGCAGCAAAACGAGCGGTTTTGTACGGCTAAAAATAGCTGGAAGCGGGTGACACTGGAATCCAGACACATTACATTTACAAATGGCGTGTAAAACAGCACAGTGCTGTGCTACACTGTAAAACACACAGCACATGTATTTATTTCATTTGTGTTTAATTAACCACACTAAGTCATATCACCATTTAATTTTTATTTTGAATCGTGAAGTCCTAGCTTGAGTGTTCAAATTGATTTTGGGGTCTCTGTATGGTAATGATGTTTATGTTATGACATGACATGGGTTTGTCAATGTTGAGAAGGTTTTCTACTATGTTTCTCGCAGTGGTCGGTATGTAAATGTAATGAATGAACTGTGGGAGCGTAAGGTTGATGTAATCAGATTCGGCTCTCACCAGATCCTCACATCAGCTTTCCATACACACCATCTTCCTGGGGAGAAAGAGAAAGATGGAGAGAGCAAGAAAAAGAAAAACACAATGCATTTATATAAGTAACAGACAGTAAGAAAGTGAAATGACTTTATATTTTGTAACAACACTTTTTAGCGTTACTTCCTTTTTCTTTCCTGTCTAGAGAAAGGGAAGTTCTCGGTTAAAATTCCCCTTGAAAATGTACGTGTGTGCACAATGTCCACTCATTCGCTGTATAAAGCTATGTCCTGTATTTCTATCTGACTGACCATCAGTGGATCAACAGGATGCCAGTTTTGAGAGCGTTTCCTGTCCGGCCTACTAAAGCCTCCCCCTCATTTCCTGCTGAGAGGGGAGAGGGTCCAGCTGCAAAGGGCAACACATTAACAACACATACAGCTCCACCTCTCGAACAATCTGTCCAATCTATGCTTTTCTCTCTGCCTCATGAAAATATTCCAAACTTACTCTAAGATACACATAAACATCCCATCAGAAGATATCACAATGCAGACACACACACACACTTGCAAACTTGACAAAGACGTCACACTTACCAAATCAACAATCATCACAAGCTTTTCTTTTCAATAGGTGTGTATCATTTTTGCTGGAGAAAACAATACCAAACTGTTCACCACCCATGCTTATTGTTTCCATTTTTATCATGTCTCTTCAAGAATTTCCCATGATTCCACAAGCCTGTTATCATATTCATATCTTCAGCCTATCTATATGCAGAATTACAATGAATAAATTATAAGTGATGATAAAGAACACATCAAATAAAAACAACGGCTTGTGCTCTTATCTTATTTTCTGTTCAGATAATCACATGTATTTCAATCTGCACTGATGCAATAGTCTAGAAACAGAAAAAGTGAGTACTGAAAAAGTCCTGACCACTTTTTAAATTCAATGTTTGTTAGAAAGGACTGAACAAATAATGGTTTGATTAAACAGCTGACCACAAAAAAAGAATAGTTGTTGACACAAGTGAATAAAAGCAAATGAGTAAGTAATGAAAAGCAGCTCCTGTTTATAGAGTTTTCTTTAGGTTTTGAGAACTGGAAATACAGGGAGAGCAGGCTGGGTGAGAGAAACGAGGAAAGTTTCAGAGACTGCATCAAGTGCAGAAAAAAATCATAACATGCAAAACGTATCAATTTTGCCAAGTCAAGCTTAAAAACACTTTTTGATTGGCTTCTATACTTATAAGCCAAATAAACTATAGAGATGCACTTCATGGTGAACACTTCCATCTTTTACTCTTTTTTTATACTGGTTTACGGTCTCTTTAATATGACAAAAGGACTCAGAGGAAAACTGCTCAAAGATGTCTCTTTCAGAGATCAGGGCCCGTATTCTTAAAGATTCAAAGAATCCTCTCGGAAAGCTCCAAATTTAGCTTTAAAATTTCTAACTAGGAGTCTTAGCTTAAAAGTGATTCAGGACCAATATGAGAGCAACTGGAAAAGACAAAAACATTTATCTTAGTGAGGAGGCGGGGCTGACCCCGTTCACAGTATTTTGAAGACTGTTATGGTGGTTGGTCCAAGAAGGAAATAAAAATCGCTTTAACGAGTAGGTCGTTATAGCCTCACTTGAATTGACAGGCGTATTTTTTCCTGTTTTTACATACTCTCTCTCATCACACACACACACAGTTAGATAGTGTATATATTCTATTCTATATGAAGGGAGTGTGGTCCAAAACGTGATAGTTTTTGAAATTTTGAAAAAATTGAGTTTCCGCTAAAATTAGTATTTTATCTGGTTGGTATTGAAAAGTAAATTTTTAAATTTTACGCAAAATGCGATATCCGCCGTGTTATTCTGTCATGTTTTCTCCCTTTTTTTCAAACCGCGACAAACGCCAGTGTCCCTTTTCTGCAGAATGCGATATATCCGCTCAACCAATCACAGCGCACCATTCCACGCACTCTAGAGTCTAGACAGTAATTGCGGCGCTTTTAATACACCAGGCATCTTAGTTTTTCTCGTCTCTTTTACTTTGGTGATCACAAACAAAAAAGTAGGGCTGCACGATAAATCGCATCGATTTATCATGCGCATCTCGTTGCAAAGCAGGTCTGTGACAGTGAATCTCCATCCCGTGCTTTCGATGGGCGCATGTAATACATCACGCTCAAAAAAAAAAACAATTAAAAAAATTAATAAAAAAATTACAAAAATTCGATTATGACACTGCTATATCGGTTCACTCGCAGATTAGTCGCATTCGATTATGAACGCGATATTGTGTAGCTTGTCAGTGTTAGTGTTTTTATTAATGCCATTTATGTCTTTGTTAATACAGCGTATTGCACTAATCAACTAAATGAATGTAACATGGCATAGATGAATGCACTTTTGGAAGTTGAACGTGAAGGAAATGTCATTTTGGAATTTCTGTGTTTTAATGTTATATTGTTGTTCATGTACATTCATGATGAAATTATTTTATTGTTGTAATTAATTTATAGCACTAACAAGATGACCCGTTGAATTCATTTTGGAGCTATGACTGATTGAATGTAATTTTAGTCCAGTGCCTGCATATAAGATTAGTATTGACAAGTTCAAGGCTGTCATATGTTGATCATCCTACTATGTTGTGCATTTTCAACATGTTCAATATGAAAAATACTTTTATATTGATTCAATGGATTTACTGCATTTTGAAAACAAACAAAAAAAACTGTCATGGATTTATTGCATTTTGGGGGGGGGGAAATAATAAAATTTTATAATAAATCTTTGAAAATCAAAATCTGGATTTGAATTTTTTATTTTATTATAACCTAAAGATGCTATGTGGAAGTTTGAAACAGAAAATAGTGGTTTTTCATCTTGCCACTTTCTTGGTAAAGAAAACACATTTTTACTCAAATTAATCAAATGGATTTATAGCGTTTTGTAACCAAACTCTTCATATATATATATACTTTTATTATTTACCATCTGTCATACTTCACATAGTTTAAAGGAATGCACAGCGAACACAATAGGTCGAAGTGCTGTATGTTTGTGGGTTATCACTTTTTTATAGAAGTTGTGACGCCCCAATCTACTTCATCCTCACAGCTCTGCAATAGCTGCATAGTTGTATTTTTCCAGTTGCCAAATATGTTAATGTAGTGATTTACTTCCATTTCTGGCTCTATGGCATTTCTGCGCGGTGTCGGAGATGTTAGCGTGTCTGTAATAAGATCGGTCACAAACATGATCTCTGCACCATCTAATGTGGTATCTCTTATTAACCCCCCCCCCCCCCCCCCCCCGCCCCCCCCAAAAAACCCCCCCCCCCGTCACTGTCATGCATTGTGCATTGCAACACATTTCTTCTCCCTCTTCAAGTTTTGTCCATTTTCTCCATTCCAAAAAAAGCGTCTTAAAGTCCCGCCGTTAACAATTTGGACCTTAATACCTCGTTTAAGGGTAAATGCTTTCTGAATTACGTTTTTCTTTACTAGGGACTTTTCTTTAATATAAGAGTACAACTCACTCTATGATTTTCTTATGTAGGAGCAACGCTTAGCACTAGACTTTCATGAATACGGGCCCAGGAGACTTAATGAAGTTCTAAGTTGTCTTTTATTTAAGTGTCAGCGTGGTCTCTGCTAAAATTCACAAATAAAAATAGACGAAATGTTGTTGACATTCAGTATGAGCATAGAGCTATGAAATCAATGTGGGTCGCAGCTTAGGTCATTTGAAGTAATTAAAGAAATGTCCGAATTCATATTAAAATCTCCAACGTTTAGGCTTATATTTGGTTCCGATGCTATCTTCGAACCAGAGTCCAATTACACCCCTCTCATCTGTTTCTACATTTCACTTTTTTGACTGAATTATGGTACGTTTGCACCATCTTAGAAAAACTGTGCAATTACCATTAGGGGTACAACCAGGGCAGTACCCTCCAAGGGATATCTTTGAATCTTATGTACCCCTAAAAGGTTCAAAGAAGTACCTAAGGGTAATACCACTCTAAAAGGTACTAATATTCAAATTTTAGGATCAGATAAAGTACAGAATTGTACAGACAAGTCGTTGTACCCCTAAATGTACAATTTCATCACATTAGCAGTAACTGTTTACCACAGTAGCTAGGTATAGGTTTAAGAGAAACTATTATTGAAGCATTTCCCTCTTTACCACCATACCACAGACAGAATGGCACTTGAGCTTGCATAACAACAGATGCAAAGAATGCGATATGCTCTCCAAGGGCCGAGACAAGCAGCCATGAGAAATGCACAATAATAAATCGCAAATTATGTGTCATCAATAGGTACACAAGTCAGATTGGTTTCATTCCAATTGGAAACTGCACTATAGGTCACATGAACCATTTCTTGCTTAGATAATCACTTTTTTAACTAACTGAATTTTGAAATCAAATAGACATGTGTCCACAACAAAAACTCTAATATGAAGCTGGCCTTTATTGCAAACTTTGGTATGTTCTGAGCTCAGATGCTGCTGAGATCTGTCCTAAATATTATCAGAGACGCATTAGATTACTGGGGTCTTTTTCTCAGGAGAAATATCTGAGATGCAGGAGACTTTAGCAAAAGTCTCAATTTACTCTCTGTTTGATCTCAGTGCTGTTTAGGAGAAACAATCGAGATTAAAAAAAAGAGGAAGCCAAATGACACATCTCTTCTCCTGTTGTACTATTCACTCTTTTCGATGGAAGCCATTTTAACAGAAGAGAAGAGACGAGTCTACTTCCAGCATTTAAAAATATTCTAGATCAGAGGACACAGACACCACACTTTTTTCTAAAAGTGGTTTGACACGTACACATGCGTTAGCACCATCAGTCACACGTCAACTAAAATAATGTAATGTAGTGACAAAGTCTTGTTATACAACAACAAAAAAACGCATTGGTACAGTTGAAAACGAGGACCTTTAAAACCTTTTAAAAGTCTTTTAAACACACTACAGTCCAAAATCCATAATCATCAAAAGTTATTTTAGGTAAGTAGATGAAAAAATATATAACTACAGAATAAACTACACAAAGAAATGAAGATGACTGATCAAACAATAAGGGTCTAAGTTGTTTTATGAAAACGTAATGTAAAAGCACCCAGGGCTGCACACTGGCAAACTCAATATGTATCAAAATGTCAGAGCCCTCTCACATTCTCACCAACCGTAGCATTTACAGCTGTGTCGATAAGAGGAAGTTACATTTGAGGGTTTGAGGGCTTACCAACAGCAAATGCAGAAGACCATCTAGTTTGTCACCAGAGCAAAGCCCGTAATCAGATCACAACTGAAACAAACTTTGTGAGCATGTATTCAGGTCGTGTGATGAGTGTTGTATGCACCTTTCTGAATTCTAGATAGAGCGAGATGCTTCACCTACAGGCCGATAGATTACTACGAATATACCTGCATGGGAAAGTGGAAGGAATACAGTGAGAAACTGCGGCTGGACAAAGATGTTCAGCAATAATAGAGGCTACTGTAAATGATGATATTCATCAGTTTTAACCCCCTCGCACTGACACCTTACAACATACTGGAAGAAACTTCAGTCACAAACACTTGGACACACCTTTCCTGTGAAGTTTTCAGTGGATAAGATAACTCTTGATTAATTTCTTATCAAAGAAAAAAAAAAAGTCAAACAAAACTGCTGAAGTGTGTGTGTTACTGCTGGATTAATGCATATTATATAAGTAATACATCAGTTAATAGCTGATATCGCAAATTATTATTAATTTATTCATATCAGTTGATATTGGATGTTTAACTGAACGTTTGTTTCCTCTATTTTTACATTTAGATAACTTTTGCCATTAAACACACCCTTAAACTTAATCATTACACTAATAATTTAATAACAGCGTTAAACTTAATCTTTTGCAGATTTAAAAATGAATGTCCAGTTTTCATACTGTACATTATAAACGTTGTAATGTCTGAATTCACTTGTAGCATTTTAAATGATTTTCAGTGTTTTGCACTCAATTTATTAAGACGATATAGCAAAGCATTTTATTATCGACCCTTCTAATGTCTGTAATATATAAAATAATTACTGGCATACTGCAAAAACTTTTTTAAATTAAATTCTTTGCTATAAAACATGATGTAACAGCATTGTGTACATCTTCACTTTTTGACTCTGTTTTTGCTTTTTTGAGTCCTCATTTTTCTCAGAATTGCCTCTAAGCAAAAACAGATAGGCTACTTAACTAATGCTAGACCAACTTTCACATGCAACCAAAACATGTCATACAAAAATGTGGCAAAATACAAACACATGCATAAACTATACATACAGTATCTCACAGTTTTTGTAAATATTTTATTATATCTTTTCATGTGACAACACTGAAGAAATGACACTTTGCTACAATGTAAAGTAGTGAGTGTGCAGCTTGTATAACAGTGTAAATTTGTTGTCCTTCAAAATAACTCAACACACAGCCGTTAATGTTTAAACCGCTGGCCACAAAAGTGAGTACCCCCCTAAGTGAAAATGTCCATTGTGCCCCAATTAGCCATTTTCTCCCCCGGTGTCATGTGACTCATTAGTGTTACAAGGTCTCAGGTGTGAATGGGGAAAAGGTGTGTTCAATTTGGTGTTATCGCTATCACTCTCTCATACTGGTCACTGGAAGTTCAACATGGGACCTCATGGCAAAGAACTCTCTGAGGATCTGAAAAAAAGAATTGTTGCTCTACATCAGGGGTGCCCAACCCTGCTCTTGGCGATCGACTGTCCTGCAAAGTTCAGCTTCAACCCTAACCAAACACACCTGAACAAGCTAATAAATGTCTTCAGGATCACCTTAAAATGTAAAGGATCTTTGTGAAACAAAACGTCACTTCCTGTTTGTTGCTGCCGTGTGTTTTTGAGTTTGAGCTCCGTCAAGTTAATTTTTTGTCGTCTAATTTTTTATCTTAAAATCAGTTTTATACACCATCCTTTTTCAGTTTTATAACGTGTGAATGTATCCCCTATCGTATTCTACAACAAAAACAATCAGAGCGTTTTGTTATCACTAGTTCTATTTTGATTTCCCTTGTCCGCTATTAGCTTATAGCCCGTTAGCGTCGCCAGTGTGGTTGCCGCTAATCTCGCTTACACTAATACGCTATTCACACACATTTCCATTGTTTTACTCACTGTTACTTGCTTTAATACTTTGTGTGTCTACCTTTGAGTGCAGGTGTGGACACGTTCGAGCTGCATTCGGTGCATGTCGAGCTGGAGGCCGTGGAGAAGCATATCCGTGACCTGGTGGAGAGGCAGACCACGCTGAGAGAGTGGAGAGCCGCGCTAGAAACATCCCAGGCTGACGCTCACAAATACGGGGTAAGTACACAGCGCGCTGCTAACTCTCCCACCACCCCTACTCCGTGCACCCAGGACCTATCTTCCCCAGATGTCCTTCACATCCGCTCCGTGACACCACGACCTGGTGCAGCCGTCATCGGAAGACGCGAGCCAGGCCCCGTGCGATGACCTCTCCCCCTCCGCCGCCTCTGGTCTTCAAGATCTTCACCCGGAACTGTTTCGCTCCCCTCCGCGAGACGGAACGCAGCGCTGTGATCGTCGGAGACTCCATCGACCGGCATGTCCGTGCTACGTTAGTTGAAGGTAAAGTGCACACCCACTGTTTTCCTGTGCTCGTGTTCTCGATGTTTCTGCGCAGATACCTGCGATCCTGAAGGGTGACGAGAGCACCGGAGCGGTCGTGCTTCACGCAGGGCTAACGACACCAAGCTGCGCAGACGGAGACGCTGAAGAGGGACTCCAGGAGCCTGATCGAGACGGTGCGCAGCACATCGGCCGCGAGACGGTCATCGTGTCAGGACCGCTTCCCACGTATCGAGGAGGACATGAAAGGTTCAGTAGGCTTTTTGCTTTAATGAATGGTTATTGTCATGGTGTAAAGAACAGAAACTGCTCTTTTTTAATAATTGGAATCTTTTCTGGGAGCTTCCTAGGCTTTTTCGTGCTGATGGTCTGCATCCCAGCAGAGTTGGAGCGGAACTCCTGTTGGACAACATCTCGAGGATGCTACGCACCATATGACTAGTAATTTAAATCTCAAATAACTGCCCTGATGTCTTTTGTTATACCCGCTTAAATGATATAAGTACTTGCGCTGTCCAATCTATAAACAGTGTCTGTTCCCCGAATAGTTAGGTAAAAATATAGATTTAATGCAGGATTTAGAAAAAATCTGATCGTGATTAAACCTGAAAATTTTTAAATAAATGAACAAAAACAATTTTTTGTTTGGGCTCCTAAACATTAGATCACGCTCACCCAAAGCAGTTACTGTAAATGAAATTATCACAGATAATAGCTTTGATGTACTCTGCTTGACTGAAACCTGGATAAAACCTAATGATTATATTGGTCTAAATGGGTCTACTCCACCAAGCTACTGTTATTAGCATGAGCCCCGTCAGACTGGTCGTTGTGGCGGTGTTGCAACAATATATAGTTATATTCTCAATGTTACTCAGAAGACAGTATACAGGTTTAACTCATTTGAAATACTAATGCTTAATTTTACACTGTCAGATATGCAAAAGAAATCAAACTTATCTCTTGCTCTGTCTACTGTGTATAGACCACCAGGGCCGTATACAGAGTTCCTAAAATAATTTGCAGATTTCCTCTCAGACCTATTGGTAAATGTTGATAAAGCGCTAATTGTCTTAGATTTTAACATTCACGTTGATAATAGGTGCATTAGGACTTGCGTTTACTGACCTTATAAACTCTTTTGGAGTCAAGCAAAAATGTCACCAGGCCCACTCATCGTTTTAAACATATGCTAGATTAAATTATATCGCATGGAATTGATCTTACTGATATAGATATCGTAACTCAAAGTGATGATGTTACTTACCATTTCTTTGTATTGTGCATGCTGCATATTACTGATATTAGCTATATGGCTCCGCGTTATCGTCCGGTCAGGACTATTGTTTCAGCCACCAAAGACAGATTCACAAATTACCTGCCTGTTTTATCTCAACTGCTCTGTGTACCAATACGTACACATGAACTAGACGAAATAACTAACAACATGGCCACTATCTTCTCTAATACATTAGAAGCTGTTGCCCCCATCCAATTGAAAAAGGTTAGAGAAAAACGTACTGCGCCATGGTACAACAGTATACCCATTCTCTCAAGAAAAAAACTCGTAGTCTTGAGCGCAAATGGAGAAAACTAACTTTGAAGTTTTTAGAATTGTGTGGAAAAAAAGTATGTCCAGCTATAGAAAGGCTCTAAAAGCTGCCATGGCCGAGCATATCCACAAACTCATAGAAAATAACCAAAACAATCCAAGGTTTTTTATTTAGCACAGTGGCTAGATTAACTAATAACCAGACGCCGCCATATCTAAATATTCCCTCACAGTTTAATGACTTTATGAATTTCTTCACTGTTAAAATAGATAACATCAGAAATACAAAACAAATGTAGATTCTACAGCGTATAATACTTCTGCTTCATTCATCGCACCAAAAGATAAACTGCAGTGATTTACAACTATAGGACAGGAAGATCTAAATAATCTTATCACTGCATCTAAACCAACAACTTGCCTGTTAGATCCTGTACCCACTAATTTATTGAAAGAGTTGTTACCTGTAGCTGAAGAACCGCTTCTCAATATTATTAATGCATCGTTGTCTTTAGGTCACTTCCCGAAACCATTCAAGCTGGCTTTTATTAAGCCTCTTTTTAAGAAACCACAACTAGATCCTAGTGAGCTGGCAAATTACAGACTCATTTCAAATCTTCCTTTATGTCTAAAATTTTAGAAAAAGTTGTCTGCTCAATTGTGTTCCTTCCTGCAAAAAAATGATCTCTATGAAGAATTCCAGTCAGGTTTCAGGCCCCAACATAGCACAGAAACTGCACATGTTAAAATTACAAATGACTTGCTTCATGCGTCAGACCAAGGCTGCATCTCATAGCTAGTTTTACTTGATATTAGTGCTGCATTCGATACTATAGATCATACATACTCATAGATCGATTACAAAACAATAAGGTATTCAATGGCAGGCTTTAAGGTGGTTTAGATCCTACCTTTCCGATCGCTACCACATTGTTCATTTAAAAGGGGAGTCATCTCAATTATCACCAGTAAAGTATGGAGTGCCACAATGATCTGTCCTAGGTCCTCTGCTATTTCGATATACATGTTGCCCCTTGGTAAAATTATTAGAAAATACGGAATTAGTTTACATTGTTATGCTGATGATACTCAACTACAAATCTCAACAAGACCAGATGAAACTTAATTATCTAAGCTAACAGAGTGTATTAAAAATTTAAAAGATTGGATGACCAATAATTTTCTCCTATTAACTTCGGATAAGACAGAGATATTACTTAATGGACCAAAAGACAGTACGCCGTAATCTCTTGTATTACAATTTGCAACTAGATGGATGTACTGTTACTTCCTTTACAGTCAAAAATCTGGGTTTTATATTAGATAGCAACTTGTCTTTTTCCCATGTTACAAAAACGGCATTCTGCCATCTTAGAAACATTGCCAAGTTACGAAACATGTTACCTGTTTCTGATGTAGAAAAGCTAGTTCATGCATTTATGACCTCCAGACTGGACTATTGTAATGGCCTGCTAGGTGGTTGTCCTGCATCTTCACTAAACAAGCTACAGATAGTCCAAAATTCAGCGGCTAGAGTCCTTACCAGGTCAAAAAAAAAAAAGATCAAATTACCCCAATTTTACAGTCTCTGCCTATTAAGTTCCGTATCAGTTACAAAAAATTATTACTTGCCTATAAGGCCCTTAAATGGGTTAGCTCCTGCATACCTAACTAGTCGTCTACCACGCTACAATCCATCCGCTCCCTAAGGTCGCAAATTCGGACCTTTTGGTAGTACCTAGGTTCAAAGTCCACTAAAGAGGTAGAGCTGTGTTGCATTTGGCTCCCAAACTCTGGAATATCCTTCCTGATACCGTTCGGGGTTCAGACACACTCTCTCTGTTTAAATCTAGATTAAAGACATCTCTTTGGCCAAGTATTCAAATAATGCATCTCATAATCTTTTACTGCAGTCATAATCTTTTACTGCAGTTATATCTATAATCAAATGCTCATTATTATTCGTTAGTTTGGGTTAAAAAAATCATTTTTGCTTGGTTGGAACAGAAGCTACACTAATTATGTCTCTATTTGTTTATCTGTTTTTAGGATTTACACAAGCTTCAATCTGGATCCAAATCACCTGAGAAGAGATGATGCCAACCCCTCAAGGACCTCAGATGTGCCACCCGAAACACACCAAACTACCACATTTGTCTATAAGTTTGATTCTCATATAATAATTGCTGTTAATATTATTTATCGTCTGTTTTATTACGTCTTATATTGATTTTTCCGTACTGCTGGTTGTCTGGTCAGATGAGAACTGGCCCCCCGACTGAGCCTGGTTTCTCCCAAGGTTTTTTCTCCATTCTGTCACCGATGGAGTTTGGGTTCCTTGCCGCTGTCGCCTCTGGCTTGCTTAGTTGGGGACACTTCATTTCCAGCGATACATTTGACTTGATTGCAAAGATACTATTTAAAATGAGCTGGATTTTGACATCACTGAATTCAATGATGAACTTTCTTTAACTGAAAAATTAGTGTTTACTATTGTCATTTTTGCATTATTGACACACTATTTTATGCTGTTCAGTTGCTTTGACACAATCTGTATTGTTAAAAGCGCTATATAAATAAAGGTGACTTGACTTGACTTGACTTAAATGCAGGTGTCTTTGATTAGAGTTGGAGCTAAACTTTGCAGGACAGTCGATCGCCAGGAAAAGGGTTGGGCACCCCTGCTCTACATAAAGATGGCGTAGGCTATAAGAAGATTGCCAAGACCCTGAAACTGAGCTGCAGCACGGTGGCCAAGACCATATAGTGGTTTAACAGGACAGGTTCCACTTAGAACAGGCCTTGCCATGGTCGACCAATGAAGTTGAGTGCACGTGCTCAGCGTCTTATCTTGAGGTTGTGTTTGGGAAATAGACGTAGGAGTGCTGCCAGCATTGCTGCAGAGGTTGAAGGGGTGGGGAGTCAGCCTGTCAGTGCTCAGACCATATGCCGCACACTGGATCAAATTGGTCTGCATGGCTGTTGTTCCAGAAGGAAGCCTCTTCTAAAGATGTTGCACAAGAAAGCCCGCAAACAGTTTGGTGAAGACAAGCAGACTAAGGACTTGGATTACTGGAACCGTGTCCTGTGGTATGATGAGACCAAGATAAACTTATTTTTTTCAGATGGTGTCAAGCGTGTGTGGCTGCAACCAGGTGAGGAGTACAAAGACAAGTGTCTTGCCTCCCATCATGGTTTTTTTTTGGTTGTGGGAGTGTCATGGTCTGGGGCTGCCTGAGTGCTGCCGGCACTGGGGAGCTACATTTCATTGAGGGAACCATGAATGCCAAAATGTACTGTGACATACTGAAGCAGAGCTTCGGAGACTGGGCTGCAGGGCAGTATTCCAACATGATAACGACCCAAAACACACCTCCAAGACGTCCACTGCCTTGCTAAAGAAGCTGAGGTAAAGGTGATGGATTGGCCAAGCATGGGCATCCTCAAAAGGAAGTTGGAGGAGCGCAAGGTCTCTAACATCCACCAGTTCTGTGATGTCGTCATGGAGGAGTGGATGAGGACTCCAGTGGCAACCTGTGAAGTTCTGGTGAACTCCATGCCCAAGAGGGTTAAGGCAGTGCTGTAAAATAATGGTGGCCACACAAAATATTGACACTGTGGGCCCAATTTTGGACATGTTCACTTAGGGGTGTACTCACTTTTGTGGCCAGCGTTTTAGACATTAATGGCTGTGTGTTGAGTTTTTTTGAGGGGACAGCAAATTTACACTGTTTAACAAGCTGTACACTCACTACTTTACATTGTTAGCAAAGTGTCATTTCTTCAGTGTTGTCACATGAAAAGATATATAAAATCTTTACACAAATGTGAGGGGTGTACTCCTTCTGTGGAGAACTGTAAATACATTCGGTAGTTTTATTCTGAAAAGAATGACCACTAAAATTCATGGGCTTGAGACATCTAAATTGTTGGGCCCTTTTTGTTTAGCCTAATAAATACACTACTGTACATATGACAGGGCCCAGGACAATACTACAGGTTGCCCCACACAAAATACTTTAGTTTTACCATCTCTTTTTCTTTTCTTGCATCTCTTTCATTCTTTGCTTTCCCTTTTCCCACTTCTCCTACACTTAGGGAGAGGAAGTTCCCTCCCCCTCCAACAGGAAGTCTTGTGTGAGTGGAACTGGAATGATAGGACACCGGGAAACATGCTGTCACACTGCAATACTCTCTCTCTCTCACACACACACACAGTCACACACACAAACTTTCATGGAAACACTCTCTGAATAAATAAACAACAGACATACACACAGTGCATGCAAGAAGACAAACATGAGCCTCTAGACAAACCTGTACAGTAGACACACATACAGTACAAGACCAAAATTAGAGCGAAACAGAGAGATGAAGCGGTAAAGAGGGCGAGAGAGAGAAGACAATAGCAAAGTGTATCCTGGGAACAGTAAGTCAGGTGTCACAAACACAGCTACTTCCTTTTTCCACATGATGTCAATTTCCTCCAGAGTGAGATTCCACGAACAGGCCTTTCATGAAAAACAAAATATTTGTACTTTTTTCCTCTGAAACTCAATTGATTCTTTTTAATTACTTCATTTTCATTTAGCAGACGCTTTTATCCAAGCGACTTACAAATGAGGACAATAAAAGCATTCAAAACTAACAAAAGAGCAACAATATTTAAGTGCAAGTGACAAGTCTCGGTTAGCCTAACACAGTACACGTAGCAAGGTGTGCATATATATATATATATATATATTAGATATATATATATATATAATTATACACACACAAAGAAAAACAATTAGATAGAACAGAAAAAATAGAAAGCTAGTTCTAGCTAGTTTTTTATGAAACCAATTGTGGATTCTCCATTTTTCCACTAAACAGAAGGTTGTGAAATTCATCTGATTCAACTAAAATAATGTGAGACGGACACTAACAGACAAGAAACCTTTGCAAACAACATAATTTAGCACATTTTATTATCTTATTCTAACACTCATCCTGCACAAAAACACCAGGTGACGCCGTCAGTACTGAGCTATTCACAAAAGAGCTAAAATGTGTAACCAAGACTTTAACTCGGTCAGTTTTAACACATCGCATTTTGGACAATTTTACCGGACAGCCGCACCCACTTCCTCCCATAGCGCCAGGGGAGAGCAGCCAGGAAGTGGCCTTGTACAGAACAGGAAGTGATGAAGCCTATGGCCTAATCTAGTCCTAGAGACATTCCATTCTGTTTTTCGCTCTAGGACAAACTCACGTCTATTTGATTCAATTTGATTTAAACTACATAAAATATTTTTAAGACACTTTCACTTATTATGAAAAGAGTTCAACAGCAACATGCTCACGTTCCCATCATCATCCAGTCTTTCCTTTGCTATTGCACTTTAGAATTGCAAACTGGAGAGGAAGCATGCCTGTAGTCCTCAACATACACCAAAATTAAGAAATGAACCAAAGAATCAAAATGACAGAAACGATTTAACACTCACAGTGAGAAAAAAAAGAAGATAGAACTAGAAGAAAAGCAGCCAATATTACTAGATGAACGGTACATATATCAAGATATAGCATCAGAGACTGAAGCTCTGAAACCAGAGCAGCAAACTTCTCATTATCATGCTTTCCATCTAATTTGGTTCATTCACACAGCTTTAGCAGATACAAACTGGTTGCATATTGCAAACAGCAAAAGCTGAATAAAGAATGCAAAGCACTGCAAAGAATGCACCTGCTGCCGATTCCTTTGCTCATTAAACTCATTTAAAGGTTTCAGATCATCTCAGCTCTCACTTTCACCCCTCACAGTGCATCTCGACCTTCTTTGCCTCTCACTTTTGTATATGCATGCCTACCTACAATAGCACACACACCAACACACACACACACACACCCACAAATTAACACTCAAACCTAAATCATCCCTAAAAAAGCGTTTTATTCCCGTTAACACCCGCTGGATGTCACTAAACAAGTTAATTTCTCATAGACCCTCGTATATGAACCTGCCACTGACATTTACCACTTAAGTAAAAAGACTTATTTTCACATCAATTTCTTATTACCAGAAGCAACTGTTAGTAAGTAAAATGCGTAAGCAAGAGTAAATCATTCCTACCTTTATGAATGTCTAACACGCTGGCAGTGACAGAGGTGGATCAGGATCAGACACAGGAGTCGGTGCGGCGGTCAGCCGGCCGCGGATGCGCTCGCTCGAGTCGCGCGCTGTCCGGAAGCGCTGAATTCCGCGCGCACTCTGCGCCAGGCTAAGCGCGAGCGACTCCACCTCCTGTCAGCCCTGAGCTGCACACTTCTACATATTCAAGTTATTTCCGGGAAATTATATTTGTTTGCTGAATGCCTCACACAGTACTGACGTTTTACCACCGAAATAGGGCGTCATGTCTTGTCTCATATCGACAACCGCAGGTGACAAACATTTAGTCCGTTTTAAGGAAGTTACTAATAGTAGTTGGCATTTTCATAGAAAAGGCGTGGGTAATTGACTGTAGCAAACATATTAATGCGATAAAATATTCAGACTTCATGGCTGTGTTTTAAACACCACTATTAGGAACCCGCGCAGATTTGGATGTTGCAAAGTCCTCTTTGATGTTACTAACTTGCTACCGGAAAAGGTTTCTTGTTCGTTACTGACCACTCGTGGCTGTTTGGTGGTAGTGCAGTTCTTCTTCTTGGCTTTTAATGGCG
>JADLZN010010602.1:0-59261 GCA_018155175.1 Sinocyclocheilus anophthalmus
GTTTACTTTATTTTTCATATTTCAAAATAATGAAAACTTTTGTCTGAAACGTGTAGTAGAATAAAAGTACTTCATATCTGGATGTTTAGGGAAAGTTCCTGATTAGTGCTTGGGTTTGAACAACTCAGCCTTGAAGAAGTTGCATTTTTCTCTATGTATGTGTGTGTTATTACCTGTCTGCGCAGGACCTCCTGTCTCCTGCTATTACGAATGGATATATAAATAAACTTGCCTTGCCTGTGAAGTATTAAATCACAGAACTCTTGAACCACAGTTTGGGGCTGTTGGTGTCTGTCGTTGATATTAAGACTTACTCGTGCCGCTTACACATTTTTACAGTCCAAACCCAGTGAAAGCTGACCACAGACAGAGTCTTGGGCATTCTGAAATATGAATAGAAATCTCCATGTTAACTCTGAAGGAATTTGAATAATGCCTATAGAAAAAGCAGGAATTGCTCAGTGCTATAATGCATTGTGACAGACTTTGCCTTTCATTTTCTGTAAAATTCTACAGTAAAATCGCATGAAAGTTGACAGACAGAGTCTTGGGCATTCTGAAGAAGTATGAATAGAAATGTTCATGTTAACTCTGAAGGAATTTGAGAAATGCCTGTAGAAAAAGCAGGAATTGATCAGTGCTGTAATGCATTGTGACAGACTTTGCCTTTCATTTTCTGTAAAATTCTACAGTGAAATCACGTGAAAGTTGACACAGACAGAGTTTTGGGCATTCTGAAGAAGTATGAATAGAAATCTCCATGTTAACTCTGAAGGAATTTGAATAATGCCTGTATAAATGTCAAGGAATGATCGGTGCTATAATGCATCGTGACAGACTTTGCCATTCATTTTCTCAAAAATTCTACAGTAAAATCACGTGAAAGTTGACACAGACAGAGTTTTGGGCATTCTGAAGAAGTATGAATAGAAATATTAATGTTAACTCTGAAGGAATTTGAATAATGCCTGTATAAATGTCAAGGAATGGTCAGTGCTATAATGCATTGTGACAGACTTTGCCATTAATTTTCTCTAAAATTCTACAGTAAAATCACGTGAAAGTTGACACAGAGACATGGTCGTTCTGAAAAATAATTTATTGAAATTTTCGTGTTAACTGAAGGAATTTGACCATTCCTTGACATGTATACAGGCATTATTCAGTGTTATAATGCATTGTGACAGACTTTGCCTTTAATTTTCTCCATAATTCTACAGTAAAACCCAGTGAAAGTTGACACAGAGACATGGTCGTTCTGAAAAAGAATTTATTTAAATTTTCGTGTTAACTGAAGGAATTTGAATCATGCATGTATAAAAAAGTAGGAAATGTGTTATAGTGTATTTTAACAGACTTTATTTTTGTGGAAAACTACACAGAATAATATTCGAACATAATATAACTTTATCTTTCATAATGTTCTATATTAATATGGTTGTTAATAGGATGAACCGACGAGCGGTTCATCCTCGAAATACAAAAACACATGGTGTTATATGACATCACAAATCCTTTTTACATGGACAATGAGCAACGCAACAACATCTGACAGGCAAATCACGTGGTCTCGCGAATCCTACTGTAAATAACCCCTTATTTACACTGCACACGTCTGCGGCGCGTTACGGCTCCGAAGAGGTTTTGTTACGTCCTCCAGGCGGTGCCAACTCACACTAGAAGCGGATCAGAAGCGCAGCTGTAGGATTCACGAGACCACGTGATTTGCCTGTCAGATGATGTTTGGTTGCTCATATTGTCCTTGTAAAAAAGATTTGTGATGTTATATAACACCATGTGTTTTTGTATTTCGAGGATGAACCGCTCGTCGTCGTCCATTTATGGCCTCCTGCCAAAGATATGTGACCATGAAATACGATCGGGAGTCTGCACAGGATGTTTATTTTTAAATCAACATGATTTTGACTTTTATTTTGTATTTTCTGGCGGTTGGAACGCCGGCGTCCGGCCAAAATATGCTAGTCGCCTATCGTAGCGAAGCTGCTCGGAGAGCCGCTTCTGTGACGCGTTTGAAACGTCCCGGCGCGTCTGGTGTAACCAAGCACTGACTAGAATGACCGCGTCAATTCCGGTAGCCGCGGCTTGAGCCGTAACGCTCCGCAGACGGTGCAGTGTACATCAAGGGTAAGTGGTTAAAAGCGTAATGGAGGTCACGAGGTGACAGGCAGGGCCCGTCAACTCAAACCTGTAAACAATCACCACAACACCATTGCTAATGACATGCCTTACCTTACACAGATCGACCAGCGTCCAGCGTTTATATTTTTTTCTATCGATTTTTGTAGCTACCTGTACAAACCAGGAGTTGGAATTGCACCGCAGCAGTGCCCTCTCCCCCACAAGCATAACCTTGATGCTCCTGACTAGCATGTATAGTTAGCTTTATTGTAATGAATTAGGTTTAAATCGGGGGGCCCGTCCGATGCCCCCAATGTAAAATTAATCTACCCTATTTTTGCGTATACAAACTGAAAGTTGCACGTCAAATAACACATCTGCTCATCTTATTTATTTTGAGAGCCCCCCAAAAATGTCACATCCGTTTCAGGGAACCCATTCTTTATTAAGGGAGCCGAGGCTCCCACCTCAGCGTCCCCTGTAGTTTGCACCCTCGAGACGAGTGTGTGAAACAGGCGTTGTTAGGCCTAATTGAACTGAGGAATTATGGTATTCTTCTGTAGCTTGACGACGAGTAACTTTAACCGTTGTTCACGTGAACTCAAAGACAGCCTGATGCTTTTGTATACAGACTATTTGTGGGTGGCTGTTTGTTGTTTCACCTATCAAATCGTGTCGATAAAGTATAAAAGGCTAAATCCTGTATAGTGATTTATCCTACATAGTGCTTGCATAAAGCAAGTAGTGCATACACTTGTAGCTGGATTAGTGTATTATTAGGGCCTTTCGCACCGCTTTAGTTTCATAACTAAATGTACGGTACTAAAGTACTTGGACGATTTTGCGCAAACTATTTCCCTGTACTATTTAAAGGGTTGCATTCACACCGAGAGTATGTACTAAGAAGTGATGTAAGCCGGTCAACAGCGACGTCATTTGTGCACAGCGTACAACAACAGAAACAAAGAAGAACAACAACATTAACAACAGGAGGATAGAGGACACTGTGATCGGAACGGTTTTGTTGTGTCTCACCGTGTATATCACAGTGGACATGGAAGTAGACGTATACGTAAAAGCGACGAAAGAACAAAGGAGACTAAGATCTCCAACGACACTGGCCTCTACATTTGCTCCAATGCCTGCACGTCACGTCCATCCACTATCGCTGTTCTCCATACTTTACGAAATGCGGTCCATCTGACCCATGCTTACAATGCTGTTACACAGCCACACCGGTGAAATCCGTTTGCGGGGGTGAGGGCGTTTCCCTACCTCTTTGTGCCAATCAATGTTCCCGACCTGGCGTCAATTCATTACCCACTGTGGTGTGCTGAGTTCCGCAGCAAGCCCCTTGCATTTGTGAGTTCCTCGAAAGGCATCCGGTCCACTACTATCGCTGTTGGGGTGTCACCTCGGACAACGAGGTGAGTGGGCGCCCCGACGCCCGGGATAGGCGGGCAGTCGAGTTTTCGGATACTCAGTCGGGGACAAAGGCGCAGTGGGGTGGGACTACACAACAGTAAAAAGGGGGTGACGCTGGGTGCGCGGTGAGCTGACTGCTTCCGCCACACTTCGCTCGTGCGCGCGAGTGCACGCGGCCAGGCGTGGCATAGTCGCCGGTCGCTCTCTCGCGTCTCGGTCCACTGCAGCGAGTGACGCTGGCGCGCCCAGGGTTGCTCTACTTATCCGATGGACCCACCCGCCAGCTGCCGCGCCCTCGCGGCTAGCTGCATCCCAAAAAAAAAAAACAAGTGGGCCTCCCCAAAGTCCACGGGTTTAGACTCCAGCTCGAACGAACACTGGGAGGAGATAAGTAAGGTGTCTCCAATGTCGTGCACAACCGGTAACCCTGCACGTAGTGGGTTGGGCGGGAGTAACAGCGAAGGCATATTCGATTACAGTTCTGTCAACAAGCACCCCTATGGGCGCGCAGTAGGTGTCCGATCCCCTCTCACTGCGCCGTCATTAGATAACGCGTTACCATGGGCAGGTGGCTGCATGTAACGGGTTCGGAGCTTAGGTCATGCGCGCGGCAGTAGTTCAAATTGGTAACGCTGCCTTCCGCTTGCCGGGACTCGTCCCCATTATCCCAGTGGCTCCGTGACGCGCACACAGCATGCTCCCCCTACAATTTAATTTCTGGCCCTCCAGGAAGCGGTACCACTCATGGGTGTCGGCATAGTATGTGCGTCCGCGGGTCTCACTCGGGTGCGTGTCTCTCTAGACGGCCAGATCCCATTCAGAATCGCCAGCAGAGTCAAACATCGGCGTAAAATAATAGCGAGGGTCGGAAAGTAGAGTAGGTTCATGAACAGGTCAACGGACAGTGTCCCACGCGCCTAGCGGCATCGCGTAGGGCTGCCGCATGTCGGGTTCCGGTGCTCGCCATCTGGAAGAACGCCAAGAGGATGCGTGCTTCTCAGCAGGGTGAATTCCAGGATGTCATCAAAAAGACCCATCAGAGAAAGGAAAGGGAGGCGGGGGCGCACGGAGTCCGTCGGGAGAAGACTTCTCGTTAAAAAAGCGTGTCTCACGGGGGCACACAGGGGCGACCGGTCGGGCTCGCGCGAGCCGACGAGACCGGCCGATCTCGTGATCCGGCCGCCGAGCGCCGAAAAGCCCACTCGGTGAGCCCGAAGAAGGTCTGATAGGGGGGCAGAGCAGGCGGCGGCCGAGGTGGGGCAGAACGAGAAGTGGAGAGCGAAACGGCCGCCGCCAGCCTCCCAATGGTGCGATGTGGTGTAAAACCCTCTGATGGACAGAGACCGAAAACAGCGGGCGGCTCACCAGACAGGGGAGAGGGGGGGTACACTAAGGATTACAGCCTCATCAACCGCAAACACATTCGTGGTCTCTGGAGCCAGGCTGCGGCAAAGTCACATTGTGCAGAGGACTTATTTGGTTCCTGTGGTCTTGTCCCGGTGGATGTCTAGGAGACAAGGGCTTTAATCTGTCTCTGGGGCTCATCTAGTTAACATGGTCTCCGCTGACATTCAGGGCAGTAGAGGTCATCTCTATTATTTGGGTATGTCTCCTGCTCAGACTTCGTCTGGCCAGCACAAATTCAACAAGTATTATTTTACCAAACTGATTCACAACAACATCCCCTAAACCTTGAGTTTTCATAAACATTCCCTGTTATCTCTTATTCATACAGACTAAACAGTTCATGAAACCCCACAATCATGAGATTGAACAATAATGGAAATGCATAAGCAAGAAAAATATTAAGAAATAGAAAATATAGAAGCATAATAAAATTTATAAGTAAATTAATAAATGTTAAAATACTTAAAATGATATAAATGATAAAAATAATCAAATGATAAATTATATAAATGACTAATGATTATATATGATTATATGAATGAATGAATGAATAAATGAACACAGTTTGGATTTGAGGATCCTCAGATCCTTTATTCACGAGTTCACACTTACATATAAGTATGTATTATACTGACGTCCAGCGGCCGAGTGCCTGGATCTGAGGCTGGGAGAGGCCTTTTGGGGCAGCTGTGATAGCTGCGCCTATGTGGAAGGAGTGGCTGGAGTAATGATCTGCTGGGATGCCGGAAAGCAGTAGAATGGACTTGAGGTGTTTTTGGAAACAGAGCGTGTGGCGGGGCGATTAACAACAAAAGCGGGTCAGACGGGAGTTTAGCCTGCGGGCTTCTGTAATGCAGGTAGGCTAGGAGGGTTTGGTATGGTTGGATTGGTGACTGGAGATTGAAGATATAATGAAGTGGCCTCTTTTCAGTTGGTCTCTCTTGCTTAATGAATAAGAGATTTATTCAGTATCTAGCACTGATAGGTCTGAAAAGGTTGGGTGGATTTTTGGATTGAAGCAGGACGTGATGGTGAGTTCCAAACATCTGAGGAAACTGAAGAAAGCCAATATAAACATGGCGTCGAGCGTGTGGGCGTTGTGAATGGAGTGGTAGCCTCTGCGGAGGGTAGAAATGCATTTGGTTAAGATATCTAGAGAAAGTGAAATGTTTCAAATATTTCGGCTCCAATCTCTTGGCAGACGGTGACAGCCTCCCAGATACACGTGCGCGTGTCAGCGTCTCCTGGCTAAATTGGCGCCAAGTCTCAAGAGTTCTATGCGATCAACATTTACCCATCCATCTCAAGGCAAAGATTTATAAGACCATTGTGCGGCCAGTTGCATTCTATGGAGCGGAATGTTGGCCTGCATCCACCAAACACCATCAGGCCCTCCACACTATGGAGATGCGTATGCTCCGATGGGCGCTTGGGCTGACTCGATTGGACCGGTCTGGCATGAGGATGTGCAGAAAATACTAGCAGTGGCCCCAATCAGTGAGAAGATGAGGGAAGCACGCCTCCGTTGGTATGGCCATGTCGTCCGCAGCGGAGAAGAATCAGTGGCCGGATGAGCATTGCACCTGAGCCCTGATGAACGGTGTCCATGAGGTCGACCGAAGAAGAGATGGATGGACCGGATTAAGTAAGATATGAAACAAATCCATGCTGCCCCTGAGGGTGCCCTAGACCGGAAGAAGTGGAGAGCGATGTGACAAACAGCGGACCCTGCGCCAATGCGGGATAAATGCTAGGAAAGAGAGTATGGCTGCATCCGAAATGGCATACTTCCCTACTATATAGTAGGGGAAAAGCAGTAGGCGAGCGAATAAGTATGTCTGAATCCTTAGTATTCATAAAAGAGTAGGCGAGAATTACCTGGATGACGTACTAATTCTCGCAAGATTCGGACGTGTGTCTACTTAAAGTGCGTCCGAATATGCCTACTTACCTACTATATAGTAGGAGAAAAGAGTATGTGAAGAAAGTAGTATGTCCGAAATCTCAGTATTCATAAAAGAGTAGGCGAGAAATCCCCGGATGTCCTACTGCTTCAGTCCAGATTCTGAAGTGCTCATCGATGGACACTTTTCAATCCCAGAAGCCCACGCGAGAGGATACGTCATCATCGAACGTGACGGAGAACAGCGACAAGGGTGTTTACAAATGTGAGTATTACAAACCAAAAACACGGTTCCTTGTGTTAAAATCACATTTGTTAAGCTACTGTAGAGTAAACTGTTCAATTGTTGAGGGTGTAAGATGCTAGATAGTATTGCATATTTGTGATTTTTCTGTAAAAACACGTTTTCTTATGTATAGCGAACAGGGGAGCTCCATTAAGCACACGTACATCTCCAAAGTGCATTTACATAAACCATATACATCTTAAAGACGATTAAATGTCTATTTAATATCTGACAGGAAAATGTTCTAAAAGAATTGCAGATGAGCACATCTAATAGACACAAGCATCTGAGTGATGTATGTGTGCTATTATGTAGAATTCACTGTTGTCATCACTGCTTTAGAGGAATGTAAGTAATGTAAATAAACAAATCTACATAGAGTAACTAAACATAAGTTATCTATTTCATTTGTCCATTAGTATTGTTGATAAATTGTGGAGCACTTGTGTTAGATAAAAAGTGAGTTAACAACATGTAAATGCAGTATTGACCAGCTAAATCACAGAGGTGACTTGAATCTTGTCTGGATGTTACAGGGACAGATGAGACACACGTGTGTTTATCCGCTGCAGAGTGACTGATGAAGGAATGCTGCCATCAAAGGCTTTGAGTGAGTACACTACAGAAATGAATAAAACATCTTTTAAATCTTAAGTTGTAGTTTATTTTAATTATTGTAATTTCAAACAGAGTTATTTCAACACTTTTCTGATTCTTGATTCCTGTGCATTTGCTGCAGAGCTTTTGTGGTGGAGCAGAACCTGCAAGGAAAGGTGAAGGCGGATCATTTGTGAAAAAAGGGAAAAGTAAGATCATAAAGTAAGATAATTTTGTTACTTCTAATACAGAAATCAAATGACATTGTGCTGTTAAAATGACTGCTTTTGTATTATGTTTGTGCGTTTTTGCAGGATCTGAAATGTCTGCAGACTGGTGTGAGCAGTGAGGATGGAGAAGTCCACAGCAGCATCCTGGAAATGGTCCAGGGCCATGGATGAGACACTCCATCACTCCACCTGCCCTTACTGCCTCATCTGGGCCGGATGTTGCTGTGGTCTCTTCATCCTCAGTGAGCCCAGAACCAGCTGGAGCATCTAGAGAAAGACCAAAAGACATTGAGGATGTGAGTTTGGTCAAGTTTGTCCTGCTGGTTTCGGTTCATACAACATCAGTCAATGGAGCCCGAGTTTCAGAAGCTTCAAAAGCATCATCAAATAAAGTCATGAAGCTTCTGAAAATCAGGCTCCATTGGAGTGATGAGTGTCTCAAGAATTCATTCAGACCGATGAGCTTTGTAAAAAGAAAGGTGGGGCATAGAGGAGAAACAATAATGTACAGTATGTGGAAAATAATGTGTTTTTTTAACCTTAAACCGCATAAACACATTTCATTACACCAAATACACAAAATAATGTTCTTTTTAGCAACATATGACCCCTTTAAAGGAAGTTTATCATCTCTTATTAGATCTAAACAATAACATTCAAGATCAAGTTGTTGTTGTTGTAACTGAACTTTAGACATCTCAACACGATTTTGCGCTTCTAACATTTTCTCTTTCATCTCAGTTTGAATTAACAACAATTGTTTTTGTTGTTCAAATGTTAGATGAGACATTGTAGGCGTCGCATTAATGAAATCTGATGCACCTTCCAAATACTGAGACTCTAAAACACCAAGCTCGATTAACTCTGTTTTTACCAGGGATTTAATGTTGTCTTTTAAACGTTTATCTTAGCTTACCAAATTAATTTTATAGTGACCTGCAAATTCTACTATTTGATCCTTAGTCAAATAGTTTAACAAACCTTCACACCGGCCAGTGTTTCGGAGCGGAAAGCAGATAGTGTTATGACCTGTGCTTTAAATGGAGTCAAAAGCACTTTAGGCACATAACCTTTTCTAGGCTTCAAGGTGAGTCTGCAATCACCTGGCCCGAATTCAATACACGAGTCGTCAATTGACCGTGCCTGCAGGTCCCCAACTCGCTTAACAGAGGCCAGCGCAAGCAGGAACGCTCGAACCGGGGTACTGTAAGAGCGTCAAGCACAAGTGCCAAGTCCCAAGTGGGTAGGGTGGAAGGGCGAGGAGGGTTCAGCCTTCTTGCTCATTTTAAAAATCGTATGATCAGGTCATTTCTGCCGATTGGGCGATTATCGACGTGCTCGTGAAAGGCTGTTATAGCGGCCACATACACTTTCAATGTGGATGGCATACGACCACTATCAAATCGCTCTTGAAGGAAGGCAAGAATTATTGGTATTGGGCAGTTGAATGGGTCTTCGCCCCGCGATACGCACCAATTTGTGAAAACTCTCCATTTATCTGTGTAAAGACGCCACGTGGAAGGAGCCCTAGCCTCAAAGATAGTGTTCAACACGCACTGAGGAAGTGCATCTGTTACTGGCAAGCTCTGTTGAGCGGCCAGACATGAAGGCTCCATGACTCTGGATTTGGGTGCCATATCGGGTCTCTCTTCAGTGGGATAGTCCACGGGGGGTCTACCAGCATCTCCACCAGTTCTGGGAACCACGGCTGGTTGGGCCACTTCGGTGCAACCTTCAGAACAGATTCCCTTTCCTCTCTGATTTTGCAAAGTTTCACTGGAGGAAAGGCATACTTGTGTACTTTCAGCCAGCTGTGAGCTAGTGAATCCACTCCCAGGGGAGACTGCGTCACTGAATAAAACAGCGGGCAGTGAGTGTTCGCCGAAGAGATCCACCTCCACTCTACCGAATACATTCCAAATCATATTGACTGTCAAAGGGTGCAATTTCCACTCTCCGTGGATCACCGCGCCCTTCGACAGTAAGTCTGCGCCGTAATTCAGGTGTCCAGAGACATGTACTGCCCGGATGGAGAGGAGGAGTTGATCTGCCCACAGAAGAAGGGCTCTCGCCAGCAGCGGCCGCGAGCTCACACGGTGATTTATAAACGCTACCACTGTCATGTTGTCCATCCTGATGAGAACGTGACAGTGGAGAATGTCCGGGAGAAAGCACTCAAACGCTAGATTCAAGATTCAAGATTTTTTATTTGTCACATACATGGTTATATAGAGAATATATGACCAGCAGTGAAATGTAAGTCAGGTCCGCTCCATGGACAGTGCAATTATTAAAGAATACAAACACAAGAAAAATATATATAAATATAGGTATGGAAAAAAGATAAAAAATAAGAATAAAATAAAATGTGCAGGACAGTATACTGTAGACTTAATAAATATTAAGATGAGCAGGAATGTACAAGAGAAGAATGTGCAAACAGGTTGTACATGGGTAGTTACAGAGCAGCAATAGAGGTAAAAAAAAAAAGTAAATATATAAAATATTACATAAATTGCTGTGTGTAAGTGACAATGTCAGTATATTAAGTGTCTTACTGATAATTAAGTGAAGTCATGTTGGTGTTAAGAGACTGAGTTTGAGTTTAGGAGCCTGATGGCCTGGGGGAAGAAGCTCCTCCTAAGTCTCTCAGTGTTTGCCATTAGGCTACGGAAGCGCTTACCAGATGGCAGCAAAATGAAAAGACAGTTACCAGGGTGGTTGGAGTCCTTGATGATTTTAACAGCTCTGTTTTTGCAGCGTTTGAGGTAGATGTCCTGTAGAGAGGGGAGAGCAGACCCTGAGATGCGCTCAGCTAAGCGCACAACTCTCTGCAGGGCTTTGCAGTCTTGACTGGAGCTGTTCCCATACCACACTGAGATACACTGAGTCAGTACACTTTCTATAGCCCCTGAAAAAACCCTGAATTTTCTCAGCTGTCACAGATGGCACAGTCTTTGCCTGGTTTTATTAACCTGAGTTTGGATGTGTGAAGTCCAAGTCAGGTCCTCTGAGATGTTTACACCAAGGTACTTGAAGCTGCTCACCCTCTCCACTGGGGTCCCACTGATCATAAGAGGAGTATAGGGCTGCTGCTGTCTCTTCCTGAAGTCCACAATCAACTCTTTAGTTTTACTCACATTCATAGAAAGACAATTGTCCTGGCACCATGATGTGAATTGCTCTACCTCATCCAAGTATGCATTGTTCTTGGAAATGAGGCCCAGAACCACAGTATCATCAGCAAATTTGATAATAGATGTGGAGCTGTGGGAAGACACGCAGTCATGTGTGTAGAGAGAGTAGAGCAGAGGACTCATGACACAGCCCTCCCACGTTCAGGGTGATGGAGTTGGAGGTGAACTGGCCTACTTTCACCACTTGAGGTCTACCAGTAAGGAAATCTAGAATCCAGTTGCAGGGTGAAGAATTCAGGCCGAGGTCCATGAGTTTAGAAGCTAGCTTGATGGGGACTATAGTATTGAAAGCTGAGCTATAGTCGATGAATAGCAGCCTTACATAGTTCCCATTGCTGCTGTCAATGTGCATGAGGGAAGAATGCAGGATGTGAGAGATGGCATCTTCAGTAGGTCTGTTGGGGCGATAGGCAAACTGAAGTGGGTTTAAGTATCAGGGATGGAGGAGCAAATGTTGTTCTTTATAAGTTTCTCAAAGACCTTCATGACTATTGACGTGAGGGCAACTGGACGATAGTCATTCAGGCAAGAGGGGTTATTGTTCTTAGGCACAGGGATGATGACAGATTTTTTAAAGGGGGTGGGAACCACCGAGGTAGCAAGGGACTCATTAAATATGGATGCAAACAAACCAGCGAGCTGAGCAGCACAGGACCTCAGAACACGGCCCGAAATCCCATCAGGACCTGCTGCCTTCCTGACGTCCACTCGCTTTAGGGCCCTCCAAACCTCATCCTTCGACACAGTGATTACATGATTATCGCTGCTCTGTCTGCAGCATCCTGACGCGCTGATCAGCAGAGTCGTGCTGCCTCGATTGCATTCAAAGCGGCTGTAGAAAGAGTTTAACTCGTCAGCCAGCGACGGGTCTGCTCTCACAGCTGCAGAGGATTTATTTCCAAAGGCACAGATGGTTCTCAGTCCCTGCCACATGCATCGAGAGCCATTGAGCTGAAAATGAGACTCTATTCGTTCCCTGTATCAGAGTTTGGCAGCTCTTACCGCCCGTCGGAGATCATAGCACGATGCTTTGTACTCACTCATGTTCCCCGATGACAGACCGGCGTTGTATGCGGCAGTGCATTTGTTTACTGCAGCACGGATTGTTCTGTCCACCCACGGTTTCTGATTTGAGAAGGTCCTTATAGTTTTTGTATCTGTTGCTTGTTCGGTTAGCGTGTTTACAAAGCTTAATGCTACATCCGTGAACTCGCTGACGTCAGATGAACTCGCTCGGAACATGTCCCAGTCGACGTCATCAAGGGTCTATGTAGCATAGCTTCTGAGTGGGAGGACCAGCGCGTCACTACTCTCTGCACCGGGGGTTCTTGAACGAGCCTTTGTTTATATTCCAGTGTGAGGAAAATGGCGGCATGGTCCAATTTGCCAAAAGCCGGTAGTGAGCGAGCTTTGTAGGCATTCTTATACTGAGAGTAGCAATGATCCAGTGTATTCGGACCTCTAGTTGGACAGGATATATGTTGATAAAAGTTCGGCATGACCTGCCTGAGGTTGGCTTTGTTAAAGTCCCCCGCGATGATAAAAGCAGTGTCAGGATGTTTGTTAATGTAACCGCTGAGCACATCGTGAAGCTTAGATAAAGCCAAGCTGGTGTCTGCCTGTGGTGGAATGTAAACAGCAGTAATGATGATTGATGAAAACTGCCGGGGCTAAATGTTCCAGATGAGGCGAGCAGGAGTGCAACAGAGTGGAGATATTCCTGGGGTCACACCATTTCTTGTTAATCATGAAACACACTCCACCACCTTTGGATTTACCGGACTCAGCTGTTCTGTCCATCCTTAAAACAGAGAACTTATCAGACGGCGTTACAGCAGTGTCCGGGACCGAGGTCGTTAGCCATGTTTCAGACAAACAAAGGATGTTACAGTCCCTAATGTCCTGTTGGAAACTTATCCTGGCTCTAAGATCGTCCAACTAATTCTCTAAGGATTGGACATTGGCAAGCAGCATAGGTGTACAGCACGGCGCTCCAGACAGTTTATGTGCCACAACTTCTCCATTTCTGACCACGTCCCGAAGGCTGGTCTGCCGTAGCATCCAGCTCAACAGCCCATGCTTGATTCATCTGTCGTAACGGTTTTTCTCCTGATCACTTGGCCAAAAGGAACGCCCCGGCAATACAGAGTCATATCGTGCCAAGGGGTCAGCGCTTTCAAGCAGTCGTGTGTTACTCGTACGCACAAGGTGCCCGCGCGCCATGCACTCTGTGGCACGCAACTTTTCAGCCAGAGCTGAAGCAGTCGCATATGTAGGAGTCCTAATTTGCACACTGTTGAGGCGGCAGCCATCTGGCCAGGGGTCCTCTGAAAGCATTTCAGCTGGGGAGAGTGTCCTAACTTGCAGACGGCAAGAGAGCTGATCAGTTTTTGTGAGCGCTCCTCCGACAGGTGTGATTGAATATTGATTGAATTCAGCTCCACTCCTAAAAAGGAGATGTTCTGACTCGGTACCAGCATGCTTTTTTGCATATTCACAGTCAGCCCTAAGCTCTGAAGATAAGCGAGGAGTCTGAGCTTGTCGCTGAGCAGCGCACTCGCTGATTGGGCTAAGACAAGCCAATCATCGAGATAGTTCAGGAAGCACATTCCGCTCTGCTTCAGAGGAGAGAGAGCAGCATCCATGCACTTCGTAAATGTACGAGGGGCCACTTAAAAAACTGAAGGGTAGGACCGTGAATTGATACACTATCCCCTCGAATGCAAATCTCAGGAAGCACCTGTGGCGCGCGATTCAGTGGTCTCAAATCCAAGATTGGGTGGAGTTCGCCGTCTTTCTTTGGCACCAGAAAATAATGACTGTAGAAGCCGCTCTCGCGATCTGCAATGGGCAGTGTCTGTACAGTGCGTTTTGTGAGAAGATTGTGTATTACCTCTCGCAGAACTGAGGCATTCTGCTCCCATACAGTAGATATTAACACACCATTGAAACGGAGCAGTCTGCGGAAGAACTGAAGCGTGTAGCCGTTCTTTATTGATTTCATTACCCACTCTGATACCCCTGACAGCGCCTGCCAAGCTTCTGTGAACTGTGACAGCGGGCGAGACAGGCTGCACACTGTGACGGATAACTCGCCGTTGGGGGGGAGGGAGTTTTATACCACACGAGTGTAAGAGTGAGTGATGGGGGAGTGAGAGGAGGAAAATTGCCCTGATATTGAGGTGAGTTTTGTATTTTTAATTTTTAATTTTTTTTACTTTATTGCACTGCACAGTGAAGCAGTCAAAACACAAACATGACAATTGTTCTCACCGCCCGCAACAGGCAGGGGGGCGTGGTGAACACACAGCGGAGCGAGCAGACTTCTTCAGTGGCTCGTCTTCGGTGCTTGGTGCAGCTTTCCTCCTCCTCTTCGGCCACGGCTGTCTTGGCCTCACCGCCATCTCATGTTCACGCTGAACAGCAGCAGAAGAGGCGTGTGGTCTTCCCGCGCGCTGTGCTGAGGAGGAGCGGGAGGCTTCGGGCCGGCGCGTTTTGGCATGAAGTGGTTAATGACCTTAGACTGTTTCTGCTATTCAACGAAGTGCTCCATGAACGTCTCCACCGACGCTCCAAAGAAACCTGATTGATTCATGGGTGCGTCCAGAAGGGCCGTCTTCTATGAGTCTTTCAACTCAGTCAGGGTAAGCCACAGGTGACGATCCAGCACCACAAGATTCCCCATTTTGCGGCTGATCGCACAAGCTGTAACTTTCGTCGCTCTGAGGGCCGTGGTGCGTCGGAGCTCTTTGAAAACTTTAGGGTCCGGGCCACCCTCATACAGAGACTTGAGAAGTTTGGCCTGATACACCTAGAGTATCAACATCACGTGCAATGCTGCCTGGCCCACCGCAGAGAAAGCCTTGCCAGCGAAGATTTGCGGTGGCGCAGCAAGGTTTAGAGGGGAGAGACGCATTGTTTCTCACTCTTCAGTTCGCCGCGGCTGCAGGACAGAGATGGGCAGCGATGGTTTCCTCCACTGGGAATAGTTTAACATACCCCACTCTGTCAGCGTCGTCCACAGATGACAGGAGGAGGATCCCGGATTGTGCACTTGACTGGTGAGTGGCGCGTTCCACGACTTTGCTATTTCGTCGTGCACCTCTGGGAAAAAGGGGCCGGGCCTCTGCGGTGTGTCCTTTCAGCCGCGGTCCGACTGGAGGTACCACTCATCCAGACGGCTTCTGGCCTGCTCGGCAGGAGGCGCCCACTCCAAACCGAGCTCATCAAGCGCCATGGTCAGGACGCGTAGGAGCTCAACATCACTATGATGGAGGTCCCCCGTGGAGCGCAGTGTAATCCAGCGGGCTGTTGGAGCACTCCTCCCTCACAGACACTGCCACAAAAATGGCATCATCTTCATCCTCAGTGGCCTCCATGGCCCCCAAAAGACATCACATCTTGCATGCCGGGGGAGGGACAGAAATCAGCGGTCATGAAGTGCACTGGAAGGGAAGCATTGGGGGCAGTCCGATCCCCCAAGCGCCGCCTCTGCGTGGGCGCGATCCAGGCAGGAGACGCACGATTTGTGGCCATCGGAGAGTTCGATTGGCTCCGCGTAGGAGAGGCAATAACGAGAGGTCATCCTTGTCCGAAGCTCACCAGAACACAGCAGGGGAGAGAAGGCGTGTCCGCTGCAGCGTGTAGATCACGGTGAGTACTCTTGCTGATAGTCTTCTTGTTTCTCGTAGAAGGTTGGCTGAAGGAAAAATTCTGAATGAATGACGTTCAAGCGCTGCCTTATATAGAGTGGGAAGCCCCTCATATTCCACGTGCTTGAACGCCATTGGCCAGTTTCACTGGGGTGATTCAATAAGGCTTCAGTAGTATTTGGAGGAAGGGTTTCCCCATAAGCATAGTAATGCAATGTGGAAGTGAACGAATCGAAAGGGAACACCTATCCCAGTTTGGAAACGCCCAATAATTGAGAAACGCCCCCTTATTGTACTAGCAGAGACCCATTCTTGATCCGCTTTCCTGGAAGCTTCCACAACTGACTTTAGATTTACAGACACTTACCATTGTTTGTGAAATATAAATACCCGCAAACTCACAGATATATGAGGATGTTGTTTAGAAGTCTTATTTTTTATGTTACTGATTCAGAGTAGGCTATGCTGGAACTGTTACAGGCATACCCCCCGTTGGTTCTTTGCAGTGCAGGGATATATGCTGGCAATCTTCCAGCTAAACCATAATTAGGCTGACCAACAAGAAACACCAAAGAGTTTTTTGCCAGCTGAAAACTTCAGGCGCTCTGTTGAAAACGCCCAGCTGTGAGCGCTTTTTTTCCGTTGAGACACTGTGGTTGCTATGATACGGAATATCCGCTGAAGTAATGGCAAACGCATAGTGAATTAAATGTTTCTCCAAAAACATTTTTTATTACAATATTATGGTAGTCCGGCAATTTAATCTGTTAAAGACGTGCCGCTCCCATTGAGAACAACTGAAAAAATACGCTAGCCACGGGGAAAAACGCTTTGGTGCACATGCGCCCTTTAAGTTACGTTGAAATAGAAATAGTCACAGATCTGTGTGATTTATAATTATAAGGTCAATTGTGAACATATGTGAAAAAGCATTCATATTTTTGATTTAGTGATTAAAGACTTAATCAATTAAACTCTCCTCTATAGCAGTTTATACAAATGTTCTACTTAAGTGTGCACATGGTCATTCCCTCCTCCCTCCATGTGAAAATGCCCAACTTACATCATAATTAGAATCATGAGAACCTGTTTTTTTGTAGAGTGTGGGAGGGTTTATGTCTAGAATTTGTGGTTTCTTCACTCAGAGGGACAAAACTAAAGTGGTGTCTATTTTAGTCTTTCATGATATGATGAATAATATTAGCCTATATATTATGTGCTTTGCTAATTTAATTTCCTTTACTGCATTCTGATACCTTATTCCTGTGGCCTAGTTTTATTCTTTACATATTTTACAAACATTTGCATAATCTTTATAGAATGTGAGTTCTTTTTTTTTTTTTTTTTTTTTATGTGATTGTATCTTAAAAATTTTCTTTAGCTCAGCTAAACAACATAAGACACACAGAATACGCTTGGGAATGTGAGGGTGAAGTACATTTTTGCAGTGATTAAATTAGTTTGGTAATTTCTAAGGACACAGGCTTATGTTGTTGTTGTCCCTCCCTGCTCCCTGATGCTTCCCTGTAGTGTTCTGCACACATGACTATCTCATTTTCTTTACCTCACAGATTTAGTGACGCATGTTAACTGCTAGAGAGGAGGAAAGTACACTGTTTTCAGGATGATTTTAGGTAAGCATCTGTTAGACGGATGACTAGTTTTATCTTATCCCTTACGTTTTATGTTTTACATGTTTATAATTTGGTTAGGATTTGCCTTGCTGTTTGTTCTTACGGATATAACAGCAGAGTTTGGGACTACACCAAATCTTAAACAGATCGTCATTGGACGGTGTTTTGAATATGTAACTCTGGCTAATCTCAACCCCAGGTAAGATGTGGGCCTATAAGCATTTTAAATGCTAATATTGTTCATTTTAACCCAGTGCCTTATAAGCAATACATTTGAAATTACTCATAGGAAAATGCAATAATATATTTTTTATGTAGTCAGTCTCTCACATGATTTCATAAACTTGTTTAGAGAAAAATGTCAGATCTGTATCTGTCTCATTAATTTCACTTTCATTAGCTAATATTGCATTGAGTCCTTAAAAAGCAAACTGGAGAAATGTTTAACATTTCTGTCTAACAGGTATAATTGTGAGAAGATATGGCAGGAGTTTGAAAAGGCTGTGGTTAGGTCATCACCCTGCGATGTTAGAGTTAAAGATTACCAAAAAATGTTCCAGGTCATCACTCAAACTTTACCATGTGGCAAGGTGATTCCATGCAATTGTTTTCAAAACAACTCTAACAACAGTATAGAAAGTTTTTAGAAATATTTATTAAATATGTATATTTAGCATTAAAAGCTAAAAATAAAACTGGGCTCAAGAACAGAGTGTGAATTAACTTTGTATTTTAAGTAAAAAAAATAAAGCAAAAACAACAACAAAGACCCATCCTATAAGGAAAAAGACATGTTGGTTTGTGTTATTTTTGCATTATGTATGTATGTATGTATGTATTTATTTATTTATTGTTTGTTTGTTTGGTTGTCAGAGGCCTGTTGCACAGAAAGGATTTTTTTTTCTTTTTTTTTCTCTCTGGCATTAGAAGGTGGACTGGTTTTTAGCAGTGTTCAGGGCCATGGCCAACCTGCTCCAGGGCATATTTTGTTCTTTTTGTTCTTTTATTCTGTTTACAGTGAAAGTGTTTTAGAGACAAAATTGGCTGTCTTTTTCTGATAATAATTTATATATTTTTAAGATTATTATAATGATTTCAAGGTGGTTCGTAAGGAATCCACAGAAAAAGCAAATGTCAATGTAAAATGTCTATATAACCCTGTTAAAATTCCTGCTTTTTAAAATGTAAAATATACCTGCATGTAAAATAATTTCTTCCACATTTAATGGAATATTGAAACCAGCAAATAAATAAATAAATTAATTAATTAAATGCCTTAAAAATGCCAGCTGTGTATAGACCACAATCTGAGACTTACGGCTCTCCAGCTCCATCACGTTCCTGACTCCACCTTGGCAATTCTATCCCTCACATCCACCGACTCTGCCTCGGAACCATGCAGTTCCGCCTTGGTCCTCCGACTGTTCATGTCCACCTTGGTCCTTGATATCTCTGCTTCCACCTGGGTCTCTATTTCCTCTGGCTCTAACGCTGTCTTCTGATCCACTGGTTCCACCATGGTCAAAGGTTCCTCGGATAATGCTGTGGATCGTCATCCCTCTGGCTCCAACAGGTTCTTCCACCTTGATGGTTCTGCTGTGACCTCTTCCTCCAATGACTCCCCATGGTGATCTCCCCTGTTGGCTCCTCTGTTCTGGTCTTCAGCTCTGCCATGGTCCCTTTCTCCATTGGCTCCACCATGGTCATATCTTTTGTCTGCTCCTCTGAGGAGGTCTCCATCTCCGCTGGCCATCCAGAGGTCTCATCCTCCGCCAGGTGAAAAGAGCTGTACATAGGAGATCCCCTGCAATGTGATAAATCCAGAGCTCTTTTTTTTTTTTCCAAAAAATTGAAGACTGGCTGTTGTACTAAAAGCAAAAGTATTTTATTTTTATTTTTTCCTTAAAGGTTTCTGTTTGTTTGTTTGTTTGTTACATGACTTTTGTAGGTTTCAATATTACATTAAAGATGGAAAAAGTTCTGACATGATTTTAATTGGATTCGGGGTTTTTTACATCTCAAAAAGCTGCAATTTTACCAAGGGTGTGTAGACTTTTTATACCCGATGTAGTGGCTGTTTTTTTTTTTTTTTTTACTAACTCCAGTCTCTGGAGAAAATGTAACTACTATGCAATTTTGTGTGAATTCTTACAACGTAGTTTGTATGAAAGTGTATGATTTGTATGAAAAAAGTAAGCTCCATCCCTAACCCCCACCTAAAATCTATCCTTCATTTGAGTGAGTGGAGAGGTTGTACAAATTCATAAAAAATGGCAACAAATCAAAAAAGTTACAAATTGTTGTGAGATTCTGTTGAACTGACTAGATATCTCTTGGATTTGATTTCTTTAATTTAAAAACATTCTAATAATTTTAAAGTTGCTGTTCTGGAGTAAGACAAGAGACCTCATGCACAGCTATGTAGCTGTCACAGGATCCTTCTGGACGTTAGAAGACACACTGCTGGGATTCATGTTCAATGATTTGATCTGGTGTGGACAGCAGGAGAGAGAGAGAGGTACCACCAAAAGATGGTACAATTACTAGTTTTATTGATGATAGATGGACAGAAAACATTCAATGCTTGAATACATTTTATAGATATAAATCATTTATAGGCTACTAAAGCCCTCTTTCTCTTTGTCTGCCCTAAGGTTTTGACTATCAGTCCTGTCCAAAATGGTCAGCGTGTTTGAACCATCCTGTGTATTCACTTTGGAAGCAGGCTTCTCAGAATGTAAGCCTTGTTCATTCCATATTATTAAAAACATATATAAACTATATGTCACAAAACTGTATACTAGCTCTCAGCTGACCAGCAGTGTTGTCTAAATGGTAATTCTATTTTTTTTTATCAAAATGGAATTCAGCTGCATTAATGCATATCATTGGTTTGAATCTGTCTTTGCAGTTTGCTATGGCTGCATGTGGAAATATTACAGTCTTGCTAAATGGATCAATTCATCATGCTTTCAACAAAAAAAGGTGTGTATGCTTGCTTTGTATATGCTTACTAGCTATAATGTGAAACATGATGAGAATGGTTTTGGTCCTTTGAATATCTAAATTAATTTGATTTTATGGTTTAAGATGTTCTTAGTAAAAACTGAGATATAGCCATAAACTGAATTGCTTACCAACATAAAAAAAATTGCTTTCACTTTTTCAGTAACCCAGTATGAAATCTTAGGTGCTATTTCTAATACAGTCCATGTATTTTCTGAGATCACAGAAAAGCTTTTGCTTAAACGTTTGGGGACATATATGACATGTTTTATATCAGATCATCGTCTTGTTTAAACTTAGGCTGTGTCTTTACCTTACCATCCACCATGAAAACTTAAAATACTTAAAGAAATATTCGGGGTGTAGTACAAGTGACACTTAGTCAACAGCACTTGTGTCATGATATTGATTGCAACTAAAATTAATTCCCACTTTTTATAAAATTATTGAAATGTTTCCTTTCTAATGGGATCTCATAATGCATCTGCTGATGCTATGGAACGCCCTCAGCATTGCCGGTGTCTGAAGTATGTGTCATAAACATAGCAATCTTTGATTGCAAGTCAAGTTGGCTGAGGAATTCTGTAGCAAATTAGCTCAAAGGGGAAATATTCATTATTAATTATAACTGGTTATAATACATTATAAATGGGTATATCGAGCCAATCTCAAGGATCGGGATCGGGGTAGATCAAGCATTTTTTAACTGTTTGGTATCAGCTCTCCTTAAGCCCACTCCTTATTTTATGTCAGCTGTCATGCAAGTGACGTGCAGTAGGTAGCAGTATTCACTTTCCAGTAGATTTGCCAACCGGCATTAAAAGTAAAAGAAGACGCTCAAATGTGCCCCTTCAGCCGCTATTAAAACCAAGAAGAAATATGCGTGCATCAACCTGTGAAGTCTGTTCTAGTCTGTCACACACATTTGAGCTTCCGTATGTGATGTGATGTGCACTTTTGTAATGATCACTCATTCATTTATTGTTTACTTTTATCTGCCGTCAGACTATCAGAGACATCGCTGTCATAACGCATTGCTCTGGATTGCGTCTTGCTTTGGTTTTGACTGACAGACTGGCGTTCTGACACTGCGAGCTTCATGCTTTCTAACCATATCTCCACTTTTTCCCTTTATGTTGCAATTATTTTGCTTATTGTACATATAAAATACAAGACGTTTACATCAGTATTCCTATTTTCTACCAATGTCTTTATACAGTATGTGCACATATAAACATAGAAATAGTGTATCTTATATATGTATATGTAGCAGGGTAAGCATTCTATCTGCTTTTGGCCCCAGTTGGGGTGTGATTGGCAGACCAATGAGGTGTAAGTGGCCATATTATTTAAGGACTCTTATTTTGATGGGTGTGGTGGTGTCCTGATGATTCTGGGTTCTCCTCTCCCTGGCGTTTCCCTTTTCCTTCCTATTTGCGTTCAGGTAGGATAAGACTCCATTGATGGGGTATTGCTGTGAATGGCTCGAGGCTAAACTGTGCTATTTATGGTTTGATTAGAGTGGGGCTGGTGGTATTGGCATTGCGGCACGTTTATGGCGGAGTTTTGCTTGCAGGTACGTTCGGTAATTTATATTCAATTTTTCGATCGCTTCCAATGGTGGTATTTATTGTGTATTGCTTTCAGTAATAGCGATTTAAAAGCAGGTGTGTGTGAATGCTAGCCGGTACATTGAGCTACGGCACCTGTTGGAGTAACCATATAGCTTTGCGTTTGGTCTTCATTCACCTTTTAATCGTAAGTATGCTTCTTCTTTTCTCGCACATGGGGTTTAGTAGATTTAGCTTAACGCTTTGGTCTTTCTTTGTTAAACGTAAAGGAGGAGTGGAACATCACAAACAAAAAAGAAAAAAAAAAAAAAAATCATCTAAACCATGCTCTTACTGAAGACGCTACCTGTGAGAGTGCCACATATACACACACATACAGTAGATATATTAGTTTTACTCCCTGCACAACTCTGTATACATTGGATTGATTTTAATAGATTTAATGTACTTGGATTGTGCATCAAACACTAGGAATATACAAGTATTCAATCAGGTCTCAGATACTCAATATTCAATGTCTTGGAATGGGGGCACAAAAAAACAAGTTTCCCTGAGAAAATTGAACGAGCATTGCATAGAACGCATTTGAAGAAACTCCTGTTTACTCTATTACTGCAGCCTGATTTGTTCACGTTTATGTAGCTGCACAAACCAATGGCACTCTAGTCTACCAGAAAGGGCAGAGCTGACCTCTATATAAGTCGTGCGGTGCAGAACCAAGCCTGCCCTTTGAGCCCAGCCTCGGGAAACCCAAGTTAAGGAATCCTAGAAAGCATGAGCAAAGTTGAGACCCAGGCCGATAGGCTTAGGACCACAAGACATAACCCTTTTCCGTCCTTGGGGAGAAATTTGTATTTAAAGTGGACAAAATCCATGCCTGCAGGGCAGGGACATCTAAGCTATAGAATCTGGCAAAGAAGGCAATGACCAGTCGGAGGCCGAATAAATCTCACTGATAAAAATTCTGCTAGACCATGCCCAGAAGGAGGCCATTCCTCTAGTGGAGTAGGCCCTCAAACCTATGGGGCACTGTGAGCCTACTGAGGTATAAGCCAAGGCTATGGCATCTACGATCCAGTGAGAAAGTCTCTGCTTCATGACTGGTAGACCTTTAGAGCAGCCTCTGAAGCAACAAACAAAGAGCTGCTTTGATTGTCTAAACAGACTAGACTGCTTGACATACACTCTAAGAGTTCTTACTAGGCAGAGTGGATTGGGGCACTGCTCACCATCTGCAGTGCAGAGTGCTAGAAGAGTGATAACCTGAACTTTAAACGGAGTTGAGAGCACCTTAGGTACATAACCATGTCTTGGCTTGGGGATGACTTAACAGTCTTTAGGCCCAAACTCAGGACAGGAAAGCACTGACTGACAGTGCCTGCAAGTCACCTGCAGTGCCACTCGTTTGACCGACACTAAAGCCAATAGGAGGGCAGTCTTAAGGGAAGCATGGGAAGCAGTTCGGCAGAATAGAGCAGCTTGAAGGGAGGGCATTGACAACTCCCAGGTTGGCATAGTACAAGGAGGGTTCAACCTCCGAGCTCCCCACAAAAACTTAACGACTATGTCATTTCTACTGATTGGCCAGCTTCGATGGAATGGTTCGCTGCGATAGCTGCTACATAAACTGAGTGTGGAAGGGGCTCACCTGTTGTCCAGAAACTCTTAAATAGGCTATTTTAGCAGTGGCTAAGTGGCTATTTTAAATAGCCTAATGGAAATTATATTAAGAACATGTGAGAATAAATCTGTTCTCAGATACCAAACATAAGAACTCAGCATCCACTCTCTTCTCTCTACTGGGATACTCTTCTTCGGTGTTTGTTTACACTGGTTTTCAAAACAAAACCACTCTTGCCTTTTTGTGCAACAGCAGCAGTTCAGGTCACGTGATTTAAGCTCAAATCTGATTGGACGGCCGTTTCAACATGGAGCGATGGGGAAAAAATCAACACACAGGACGAAAAAAAATTTTTTGCTTTTTTGCACCATGAATGATCGCGCCTGGTGTGAATACCCCCATAGGGATCTATTATTTCGATTCAAAAGCATTATCGCGCCGAATTTCTGCAACAGATTATTCCTTTAACAGACTTGAATATTCGAATATTAGCTTTATAAGTGATTAGCAAGATTTTCAAATCTATACGATGTTTAATAGGGAGCCAGTGCAGTGTTGACAGAACCGGTCTAATAAGGTCATACTTCCTGGTTCTAGTAAGAACTCTAGCTGCTGCATTTTGGATGAGCTGGAGTTTGTTTGTTATGCATGCAGAACAACCACCCAATAAATCATTACAATAATCTAACCTTGAGGTCATGAATGCATGAATTACATTTCTGCATTTGACATTGAGAGCATTATTTAGATAATTTAGATATATTTTTTAGATGGAAAAATGCAGTTTTACAAATGCTAGAAACGTGGCTTTCAAAGGAAAGATTGCTGTCAAATAGTACACCTAGGTTCCTAACTGATGATGATGAATTGACAGAGCAGCCATCGAGTGTTAGACAGTGTTCTGGGTTATTACATGCAGAGTTTGTAGGTCCTATAATTAACACCTCTGTTTTTTCTGAAATTAGCAGTAAGAAATTACTCGTCATCAAGTTTTTTATATCGACTATGCATTCCACTAATTTTTCAAATTGGTATATTTAACTGGGCCGTGAAGAAATATAGAGCTGAGTATCATCAGCATAACAATGAAAGCTAACACCGTGTTTCCTGATGATATCTCCCAAGGGTAACATGTAAAGTGTGAAAAGTAACGGCCCTAGTACTGAGCCTCGAGGTACTCCATACTGCACTTGTGATACCTCTTCATTCACTGCTACGAAATGACGGTCATACAAGTATGATTTGAACCATGCTAATGCACTTCCAATAATGCCAACAAAGTGGATTCAAAACATGTTGTGTTGATAGTGTCGAATGCCGTGCTAAGATCCAGTAGCACTAATAAAGAGATACAACCATGATCAGATGGTAAGAGCAGGTCATTTGTAACTCTATTGAGAGCAGTCTCAGTACTATGATAAGTTCTAAATCCTGACTGGAAATCCTCACGGATACCATTTTTTCTCTAAGAAGGAATATAATTGGGAGGATACTACCTTTTCTAGTATCTTAAACAGAAAAGGGAGATTCGAGATCGGCCTGTAATTAACTAGTTCTTTGGGGTCAAGTTGTGGTTTTTCATGAGAGGTTTAACAACAGACAGTTTGAAGGTATTTGGGACTTATCCTAATGACAATGATGAATTAATATTAGCCAGAAGAGGATCTATGACTTCTGGAAGCACCTCTTTTAGAAGCTTAGATGGAATAGGGTCTACCACACTCAGAATCAAAATCAGAATGAGTTTTTATTGCCAGGTATGTTTACACACGAGGAATTTGTTTTCATGACAGAAGCTTCCACGGTGTAACAGAATGACAGTGACAGAACAAAAAACATAGATAATAAAAAAATAGAACAAGTAACTAAGGAATAAAAAATATACAAATCGACAATCGTATGTACAGGTATATAACAATAGACATTTGTATGTACAAGTATATTATGTGCAAATTTGATGTGTAGACTGAGTATGTGTGTTAGAGAAATAAGTGTATGAGTGAATAAATAGTGTTGTGTGTTCCAGAGTTATTGTCAATTGTTCATGAGATGGATGGCCTGAGGGAAGATACTGTTCCTGTGTCTGGTCGTTCTGGTGCTCAGATCTCTGTAGCGTCGACCAGATGGCAACAGTTCTAAGAGGGAGTGTGCTGGATGTGAGGGTTCCAGAGTGATTCTGCCAGCCCTTTTTCTCACTCTGGACGAGTACAGTTCTTGGAGAGAAGGTAGGGTTGTACCAATGATTCGCTCAGCCGTCCGGACTACCCTCTGTAGTCTTCTGAGGTCAGATTTGGTAGCTGAGCTGAACCAGACAGTTATTGAAGTGCAGAGGACAGATTCAATAATGGCAGAGTAGAACTTTTTCAGCAGCTCCTGTGACAGGTTGAAATTCCTCAGCTGGCGAAGGAAATACAACCTCTACTGGGCCTTTTTCACAATGGAGTCAATGTGAGTTTCCCACTTCAGTTCCTGAGAGATTGTGGTGCCCAGGAACCTGAATGACTCCACTGCTGCCACCGTGCTGTTCATGATGGTGAGTGGGGGGAGTGCTGGGGGTTTTCTCCTGAAGTCCATGGTCATCTCCACTGTTTTGAGCTTGTTGAGCTTCAGGTTGTTGAGACTTCACCAGACAGCCAGCTGCTCGACCTCTTGTCTGTAAGCAGACTCCTCACCGTCCTGAATGAGGCCGATGAGTGTGTTGTCATCTGCAAACTTCAGGAGCTTGACAGAGGGTCTTTAGATGTGCAGTCGTTGGTGTACAGGGAGAATAGCAGTGGAGAGAGAACACAACCCTGATGAGCTCCAGTGCTGATCGTACGGGTGCTGGATGTGTTTTTTCCCAGCCTCACTAGCTGCTGTCTTTCTGTCAGGAAGCTGTTGATCCACTGTCAGACGGAGGTGGGCACGGAGAGCTGTGTTAGTTTGGGCAGGAGGAGGTTTGGTATGATGGTGTTAAAGGCCGAGCTGAATTCCACGAACAGGATCCTCACATAAGTTCTTGGTCTGTCTAGATGTTGCAGAACATATTGCAGTCCCATGTTTACTGCATCGTCCGCAGACTTGTTTGCTCTGTAGGCAAACTGAAGATGATCCAGCAAGGGTCCAGTGATGTCCTTCAGGTGGGCCAGCACCAGTTTTTCAAATGACTTCATGACGACAGACATTAGAGCCACAGGCTTGTAGTCATTAAGTCCTGTAATTTTGGTTTTTTTTGGGACGGGGATGATGGTGGAGCGTTTTGAAGCATGAAGGCCTTTGCCGCTCCAGTAATCTGTTGAAGATCTGTGTGAAGATGGGGCCAGCTGGTCAGCACAGGATTTCAGACAGGCTGGTGTAACACATTCTGGGCCTGGTGCTTTTTTCCTTTTTTGCTTCCGGAAGACCTGGCGCACCTCTACTCTGATCTGAATTGCAGGTGTGGGGGAGAGGGGGGTTGCTGGAGGTGTGAATGGTTGTGTGGAGAGGTGTTCAGGGCGGGTGTGGGGTGTTTTTTCAAACCTGCAGTAAAATTTGTTCAGTTCGTCTGCCAGTTGTTGATTCTCCACTGTTCTGGGGGATGGTGTCTTGTAGTTTGTGATTTCTTTTAGACTTTTCCACACCGATGCCGAGTCACTGGAAGAGAATTTAATCCTTATTTTTTTCTGAATAATTCCTCTTTGCCACTCTGATCTCCTTTTCCAGTGTGTATTTAGCCTGTTTATACAAGACATTATCCCCCTTCCTGTGAGCATCTTCTTTGGCCTGACGGAGCTGTCTGAGTTTTGCAGTGAACCATGGTTTGTCATTGTTGTAAGTTAAGTGAGTCCTGGTAGGAATGCACATGTCTTCACAGAAACTGATATATGAAGTCTCTGTGAGCTTGTCCAGACCGGTGGCAGCAGCTTCAAAGACGCTCCCATCAGTGAGGTCAAAACAAGCTTGTAAATCCTGCTCTGCTTCATTAGTCCATCTTTTTACAGTCCTTAATACAGGTTTAGCTGATTTCAGTTTCTGCCTGTAGGTCGGTATAAGATGAACCAAGCAGTGATCAGAGAGCCCCAAAGCTGCTCGTGGGACAGAGTGATATGCATTCTTTATTGTGGTGTAACAGTGATCCAATATATTACTGTCTCTGGTGGGACATGTGATGTGCTGTCTGTATTTTGGCAGTTCACGGGAGAGATTGGCTTTATTAAAGTCCCCGAGAATGATTAAAACAGAGTCTGGGTGTTGTTGTTCTGTCTCTGTGATCTGATCAGCGAGTTTCTGTAAAGCGGAGCTCACGTGCGCTTGCGGAGGGATGTAGACACTGACGAGAATGAACGAGCAAAACTCCCGCAGCGAGTAGAAAGGCTTGCAGTTAATGAAGAGCACTTCTAGATCTGAACAGCACATCTTCTTTAACACAGTTACATCTGTACACCACCTCTCATTGATGTAAAAGCATGTCCCACCACCGCGTGATTTCCCTGTTGATTCTGCGTCGCGATCTGCTCTGAACAGCTGAAAACCCGGCAGACTCAACGCGCTGTCCGGAATGGCGTCTTTCAGCCAGGTTTCCGTGAAACACAGAGCAGCAGAGTTTGAAAAATCCTTATTTGTCCGGGAGAGCAGAATGAGTTCGTCTGTTTTGTTGGGTAAAGAGCGGAGGTTCGCCAGATGGATGCTAGGCAATGGCGTCCTGAATCCGCGCTGTCTGAGCTTCACGAGCGCGCCGGCTCGCTTCCCCCGTCTGCGCGTCCTGAAGCGTTTGATCAGCGCAGCTGCTCCCCCGACTACAATGTCCAGCAAAACATCCGAATAGTCGAAAACCGGTGAAATATCGGGTGGTGTGTACTTCCGAATGTCCAGCAATTCGTCTCTGGTGAAACTGATTGCAGGGATATAACTAAAGACAGGACAAACTAACAAAAACAAAAACAACTGCGGAGCACGCCACGGAGGCAGCCATCAGCGCGCGCCATTGGTATACATGTAGTTGGTTTAGATGATTTAACAAGTTTATTTAATTCTTCCTCTCCTATAGTAGAGAATGAGTGGAATTGTTCCTCAGGGGATCTATAGCACACTATCTGATGTGATACTGTAGCTAACGGCTGCATGTTTACAATTTTATCTCTAAAAGTATCAATCTTGGAAGTAAAGTAGTTCATAAAGGCATTACTGCTGTGCTAGAGGGAAATGTTCAACACCTGTTGATTTTATTTTTCCACTTTATTTTTTTGTTAATTTAGTCACTGTATTGAATAAATACCTGGGGTTATGATTGTTTTCTTCTAAAAGAGATGGAAAGCAATCCGATCTAGCAGTTTTTAAGGCTTTTCTGTAGGATAGGGTACTTTCCCGCCATGCAATACGAAATACCTCTAGTTTTGTTTTCCTCCAGCTGCACTCCATTTTCCGGGCTGCTCTCTTTAGGGCACGAGTGTGCTCATTATACCACAGTGTCAGACTGTTTTCTTTAATCTTCCTTAAGCGTAAAGGAGCAATCGTATCTAAAGTGCTAGAAAAGAGAGAGTCCATATTTTCTGTTACATCATCAAGTTTTTCTGAGGTATTGGATATGCGGAGGAATTTAGATAAATCTGGAAGATTACTTACAAAGCAGTCTTTTTTGATAGAAGTGATGGTTCTACCATACTCTACACAAGACTAGATGATGATCTGAGATATCATCGCTTTGCTGCACAATTTCAACACCATTAACATCAATTTCATGTGACAGTATTAAATCTAGAGTATGATTTCGACAATGAGTAGGACTTGACACGTGTTGTCTAACCCTAATAGAGTTCAGAATGTCTGTGAATGCTAATCCTAATGCATAATTTTCATTATTAACATGTATATTAAAATCACCAACAATTAAGACTTTATCTGCAGTCAGCACTAACTTGGATGTGCCTGTATACAGTACCCATACCAATCCCATGGATTTTCATTAACACTTGTTTCTCTGGATAATGTTATATGAATCCCCATTACTTCAAACAAGTTATACTTGAAGCCCACCCCCTGAGAAATACTGAACATAGTGCTATAAATTGTAGCAACACCTCCCCCTTTACCTTTTTTGACGCGGCTCATGTTTATAACCGCAATCTTGGGGGGTAGAATCATTTAAAATAATGTAATCATCTGGTTTCAGCCAGGTCTCTGTCAAACAGAGCACATCTAGGTTATGATCAGTGATCATATCATTTACAAAAAGCGCTTTCATAGAAAGGGACCTGATGTTCAATAAGCCAAGTTTTATCATTTGTTTATCTGTATTATAACGTTTTTTTATTTGTTGAAAATCAATTAAATTGTTGCTCTTAAATTGGTTTGGACATTTTTTTTGTATTTTCTAGTTCAGGGAACAGACACAGTCTCTTATAGTGTGATATCTAGGTGAAAGAGTCTCTATGTGCTGAGAATAAACAGATTTCTGTGATGTGAGGTGGCTAGCAGATGGTCGGTTTAGGCAGTCTGTCTGCTTCTTGACCTGGGCCCCAGTTAGTCATGTAAAAACTCTAAGACTATGTGCCATAGGCACCACCCCTGGAGCTGGAATGGAGACCTCTCTTTTCAACAGGTCAGGTCTGCCCCAAAAACTCATCCAATTGTCTATGAAACCTATGTTATTCTGCGGTCACCACTTAGACATCCAGCCATTGAGTGACGACAGTCTGCTATGTATCTCGTCACCCCGGTAAGCAGGGAGGGAACCAGAGCATATTACAGTGTCTGACATCAAGACACAAGTTCACACACCTCTTTAACATTATTTTTAGTGATATCCGACTGGCAAAGTCGAACATCATTAGTGCCGACGTGGACAACAATCTTACTGAATTTAGGTTTAGCATTAGACAGCACTTTTAAATTTGCCAAGATCAGGCGTCAGGCACACTAAATCCCGGTAAATATTGGACTATGGTGGCTGGGGTCTCTATTTTCACGTTCCGTACAATAGAATCGCCAATAACTAGGGCACTTTCATCAGGTTTCTCAGTGGGTGCGTCACTGAATGGGGAGAACCTGTTTAATATTTTGATCGGAACGGAAGAGCAGTGTTTTGACCTGCGACTATGCTGCCTCACAGTCACCCAGTCGCCCTGCTGCACAGGCTCTGTAACCAGAACCGAACAATGTACAGGACTCCCTGAGCTAGTCACATCCAAAGCTGTATCTACAGCCCTCACATTCTTACTATCCTTGATTTAAGTTTGGATGCGTGTCTCTGGTTCTAAAATCTCTGTTCTCTGTCAGCCTAACTATTTCCCTTCATTTATCACATGTGAATCCCTCGTCGCCAACAGAGAGAGCTAAACTATATACGGTATGTGGCAAGCGGTGCAAACAACAATATCAGGAGAATAAGCCATTATTCACTGTGATTGATGAATGATTCCAACTTACCACTGTTGTTTGATGAACTCGTGAAAAACGGAGTGAGAGAGAAAAGAAATGGAGCGAGAAGAAAACAGTAACGGGCGAATAGAAACGTGAATAACAAGCTAACGTCTAACGAATGGTAACGCGCTGCATGCGTGCTGCACTCACGATTTTAGATTAAAAGCGAACGATCAAATTAGTCAGATTAGTTTGATAGATTATATCAGAAATATGGTGGGAATTAAGTTATATTTTATCACTTTAAACAACAGAGAGTGATAGTAAAATAGAGATTCAACAGAAAAGTGAAGCTACACGGAGCTACAATCGCAAACCACTCAGCAGCACGGCAGACAGGAACAGTGCAGTCTCGGAGGACTAGAGAGGAGAATCTGTGAACAGTTTGCTATGTAAGCATCTTGAACTTCAGTCGCATCACTGAGTGGTTCAGCTGATGCACATCTAGAATAGGACACAACACCCCATCCTTCTTCGGAACGATGATGTACCAGCTGTAGAACCCGGACTTTCTGTCGAGAGGAGGGACCACCTCAATGGCCTCCTTCCTCAAGAGAGTTTTTACTTCTTGTTCCATGACCAGAGCCTGCTGGGGGCCCACCAGGGTGGGAACGACCCCATTGAATCGAGGCGGAGGAGAACCGAACTGGATTCTGTAGCCTCTTTCTACAGTGTGCAGAACCCATTGAGAAACATTTGTCAGAAGCTTCCACACTGCCAGATAGTCTACTAAGGGAATCAGTCTCTCGAGACTGACCTCTGGTGTACTTGGAGCAGCTAGCTTCGGTGCCCTCAAGTGGATGACTGGCAGGGGACTACAGAGCTAGCTGCTCTAGAGACCTCCTTAGAGGTGGCGAGCCTCCCAGAGGAAATGTCCTTTTTAGCTAAATGTCTCCTCTATGTTTCTGGGCAGATGCTGAGAGATGCGCTCGCTGGAGATCGCTGTGCCCTGAAGCAGCGGGGGTGGCAGGGTTGACAGACTGATCTCCTTAGGGCACTGAGGAGAGACGGGCACAGTATGATGAGCTGTACACCGCTCTTGCGCAGAGGTTCCTGCCCTCAAAAGTCCTGAGCCAAAATCGTCAGGGCTTCTTGGCCAAAGTCGTCTTCGCCAGAAGAACGGTCCACACATCCGCCTTCGACTTTAGAAGACTTCGACCGAGAGCACCTTCTGCGAGAGCACGAGAGGCGACGCTCTGTTTTTGTGCGTCCCGGTATGAGGAGCCGGTACACGGGTGGGGCTGCTCCCGTACTTGGCAGACTGGGGTGCCGAGTCCACAGTCTCATCGACAGTTTCAACATCGATCTCCTCAGAGGACAATAGTTGAAGCGTCGAGCCTTCTCCCCAGGGGGAAGAAACCACTGAGCGTGCTTCCGATCCCTGGTAAGGGGCGCTGGATCTGGTGGCTGAGGAAAAAGACAGGGACTCGCCCATCTCCATTCCCTCCACCAGATCCATCTGCAAATCCCACGACCACAGCTGCCGCAAAAGACTTTAGCTAAATGTCCTTTTTTCCCACAATTTCTGCAAGTTAACTTAGCAGCTGGGCAGCTTTTATCATTTGCCAGATGTCTTTCTGAACCACATCTGAAGCACTGTCAGCGCCGCTGATTGCCAGTCGTTTGTTTTTGATCTTCAGATCGTCTCTGAACAGTCTCTGGAGCTTTAAATGGACGTGCTCCCTTCCTGCCCCAATATTGCTTGGTTTCCATGCCAACCACTTGCACAGGTTTGCTGACATTTGCAATAGTATTACAGAGTAGTAACAAATTCTTTATCGCTGCTTCCACTAACTGATCATGGAGCATTTCACTTTCCATCTGTCCAAAAGCACACCGTGTTATCAGCACTCATAATGCAGCCATGTATTGACTGATAGTTGTATCAGTTCTTTGCACTCGCTGTCTGAATGTATGTCAGCATACTACAACATTTACTTTAGGCACAAAATGTTCCTCGGGAGCAGCCATCGGTTAATCAAATGTAGTACCTTGATCTAGCAGTGTGTAGAAGAGGCGTTGCCCCTCTGTTCCAAAACAATGCAGTAAAACAGCCCATCTCCGACGCTCTGGCCACACATCCCCAGTGGCTTAAATAACAAGCATGTAGTTGTCAAAGATTTCCGCCATGTTTCAAACAGAATGGTCAGCTCACTGACAGAAGGAAGAAACGGCTCAAGCTTGTCGCCAATTTGTGGTATTTGGCACAAATGAAAGCTGAGGAGATGGCATAAATATTTGCATGAACTTTATTCTGCTCTCATCTTTCATTTTCTTACATCGTTTCTTAGTCTCTATGGAACTTCTGGGGACATCTAGTGGTACAGTTCCACATTATTATAAGTTCAATCAAAACAAATTCTTGTATACTCTCAACACAACAACAGACTAGATCACTCTACCTTCTGTCTGGACATAACCATCCCACTCATGTGAGTCTTCTGGTTGTCCCTGATCTCCACACAAAGGTAGAGAGATTGTGGAGGAAACCATATCCGGCTTGCATTCATTCTTTTCAGCATGCAAATTACGCAAATGTGGAGGGATTACGTGAGCATGGATATGTGTTGATACCTCCTATTGAAGAGATGCACTCAAGCTATCTCTCAATGGGTGAGGCATCCTCTATGAAGACTCTGGCTCTGCCATCCAGGACAGAGTTTGGGCACCCTTGCTCTAGACCATGCATACGCACTCTTTTACTGGAGTGAGTGAAACAAGGAAGCAAACAGAATGATTAAAGTCTGTTTTACATTTGACATACACATTTAGATTAAATATGACACTCTGCACTCTGAATAATGAAGTTAAGCACTGAAATTTCATGAAATTATTATTTGCAAGATTTGGGAAGATTTGCATAATGCCGCCCAAATGTTCACGCAAAGAAAGGCGGCATAACTTTTATTCTCGCTGTTATATTGTTATATTGTCGTGAAGGCGCTGTGTGTTTCGCTGTGAAAGCGAAACTACTTTGTTTGGCTTTCCAAAAGAGGACGACATCCGCTTCGTCATGCCTGGAGCTGATCTGTGCTGGTCGGAGGAAATACATCCACTTCGCGCTGTTGGATCCCTGACGTCTTTCACGCGTGGACGAGTGATTCCGCCCTGTCTCACAATGTGTTTGCGCAGCCCACCGGACGTCATCGAATCCACCGGCCGCGCCGTTCTCAAGCCCGCCCACCGCCGCTCACTCTAGCCCGCCATGTGTTTCGTTGTGAAAGCGAAACTACTTTGTTGGGCCTTCCAAAAGAGGGCACGACTAGAAATCAGTGGTTATGTTGTATTTACAACACTGTTCCAGAACAGTTCAACACCCAAATTCATTTACTGCGTTTGAATCATCAGTGGCAAATTCTTTAAATACGAAAACTTACTTTCAGTCTTTGAGTCAGAACAGCCGGCACTGTAGTCTACTCTTCCAGGTTTAGGAAACAGTCCTCCATAAAATGTGCGCACACATCTGAATATTTGGGTTGAACGGTTCTGGAACAGTCTTGTAAATACAACATAGTTCTGATAAATTGGTATCGTTTGCATTCCCTAAATCCAACCCTCGTGGATTACCTTCTCTCCTCCTGAGCCTTTTTTGTCGGTGGGTTCAGGAATGCTGCTTATCTGTCCTGATACTGCACCAATCTTTCAACCATGAAAAATGCAGTTCCAGCATGTGCTCACATCCAGGAAAACAATGTTCAGATACCTAACTATACCCAACTGAAATCATTAAAATTTAAATGTAGTTTGTCTCTTGCCCGAGTGATGCTAAAACAACCAGTTTTAGTTTTTCACCCAGGATTAGCTGATTCCTATGGAACAGTCTTCATGATGAATGATCTCCATTCCTGTCAACCCTCACGTTTTTTCCGGGATTCTCCCCTATTTGACCATTCTCTCCTGCTTTCATCCGTTTTAATATTTCCTGTATTTCTCTTCTCCCCCTATTTTTCAATCCCATTTCTTTCTATAAAAAATCCCACTGGGCGTATTTTATATGTTTGCTACATTCGCCTCTGGTAAAACTCCCGTAATTTCTATGGCTCAAACAAAGAACTTCTATACTGGGCTTCTATACTCTTTGGCCCAAACCTCATTATATAAATAATCATGTCAACATATTCCAAGGCTGTCCAGTTGCCAGACCTTGTATGAAATGCATCCTTCTCACACAATCGACACATACAAATTTCAACCCATTTGTCGCCTCAACTTGGCAACCTACAACCCAGTGATGCTATTGATATCTGTGCAGGGAGTACCGCGGGAAGGAAACAAGGATCACTGGTAGAAATGGGAGGAGAAGACTCAGGTGGTGCTCCAGTAAAAAACAAACAAAATATACATGTAAATTGAGATATAGCTTACACTTCAAAATGCTATGGTTTAATTGATTTAATTTAAACGCTGCAAGTTTCAAAGTCAGGTGCTGCTCTGCAATGTTTAATGCGGTTGCCGGGGAAACGGCTATATTCCTGGTTAAAAGCGCCACCTGCTGGCAGAGAATGAATTTGCATTTTTCAATAAGTTCTTCTGCTCTTTGTTTAGAGACCCCCCCCCCCCCCCTTCGTCTTACAGCAATAAAACATTTATAGTACTAGGTGGTAACAAATGAGCATCTTTTCTTATAAGCAACTCACTGAATCATTGACTTAACTGGTGGCAGTCAGGACCTAAAAAAAGTGAACCATCTGTTTATTAAAGATTTCTTAAAACTAAAGTATCAGATCTACTTGAGAATGAATATGAATGCATGTGAAAAACACCATTAACACCGATAGAGTCTGGGAACGTGACGTCGGCAACGCAATGCATTTTGGGACTTGGGGACACGGACGCTGCTGTATGTACTGTGTTGGATTGATAATAGACGGTTTTGTTTGTTTGTACAGCTAAAAATACGTTACAATGGTGAAAGCTTGTTGTGTAATTAACTGCCATAATCGCACTAACGACCGGCATGGAAAAAGAATTTCAAATGGAGTGCGATTTTTCAGCTTTACCACCTGGAAACAGCACCTTGGATCTCAGGTCTCCAAGTTAACAAAGCGGCGTCACATGGCTTGGGTAGCAGCAGTAAGAAGGAAAACCATCACCTTCAACCACATTTCCCGAAACACACTTGTTTGTTCACGCCATTTTCACAAAGGTAAGTTATAAACAAAACACGTTTAACTTTTGTTGTTGTTTTTACCACTAGCAATGGAGTTATTGTTACACTGCAAACTTTATTAGCTAACAGTGTCAGGGTTCTGTCACTTTGGTCTGGTTTATTCTTGGTTATGTGTACAGAGCACTGATCCTGGTGTATATTGTTTTTGTGTGAACATGCGTGCGCTCTCGTCTGTGTGTTCATTTCCTCACTATACGCTCTTGTCTCATGTTTTCGTTGGTTGTGTTCTCGTGTCTGCCCTACATTGTTTTGTTTTGCTTTATTATTAAATAAAGCCCTTTGCTTTCTGTTTGAATCCTTGCCTCATCTTTACCCGCAATCTTGACAAACACTGGTAACTGGCTGAATAACTACATAACCAATTAAATATTTCATCTTTTAATTTTAGGCAAACCAGCCTATGAAATGCTGGAGTGCGATCCTGACTGGGTGCCATCGTTGCATCTCGGGCACACAGAAGTTGTGGAACTCAGGGCGGTTTAACCGGAGTACAAGGAGTACAAGCTGTCACAGGGGATCACGCTGCACCTGCACCACTAGATGTAGCTGGCCAGATGGATGAAACTGCAACAGCAGATGATGCTTCACAAATGGATGAAGCAGACTCAAATAACAACACTGCAGAACAGCTGGAATGCCATCTTTGTAGCTGCAGGCATGCTGAAATTAACCGTTTGTTGGAGGATAACAGGAGACTGAAGGAAGAGCTTGCCCAAAAGAGAATGGATGAGAATTATTTTAAAGATGATGATGCAAAGGTGAAGTACTACACTGGGCTTCCATGTCTTGCGCTTCTGATGGGTGTGCTGACACAGATTCTTCCCTGCCTGCCACAGACTGGCCGAAAACTCTCACCTTTTCAGATGCTCCTTTCAACACTGATGCGCCTCAAGCTGAATCTCCCAATTCAGCACATTGCATACCTCTTCTCTGTGGATCGAAAGACTGTGTCCACCACATTCAGAGATACCATAGGTACAATGTTTAGACATCTCAAACCCTTGGTGCACTGGCCAGAGAGACATTGCTTGCAGGCCATCATGCTACATCAGTTTGTAGAGGCTTTTGGCAGTCGAGTAGCAGTTACTGTGGACTGCTTTGAAATTTGCATTGAAAGAGCATCAAATCTCAAAGCTAGAGTGCAGACATTTTCCCACTACAAACACCAGCACACCCTAAAGTATCTCATTGGCATTGGTCCGTGTACTTGGCAGCCAACGGATTTTCCTTTTGAAATTAGAAAACCAAAATTGGGAATCGAGCATTCACTCGTTTTTTTTGTTTTAATTTTGAAAGTAGAAAAATTAGAAAACGCCTTTTTCGTTTTTTAAATTTTTTTTCCAAGAAACGAAAAACAAGAATTCAGCTTAATTTTTTCGTTTTCCATTCAGGGGTAGAAAAATGTATAAACAGCTGGAATATTTGATTCTACACGTGGGCAGGAATTAAACGCCCCTTTCTGCTGATTGGTCAGCCGAGAGATCAAACCGTGCCGTCATAGTTCTGTCCGCAGTTCCCGCGAGGCATCGTCCCCTCCACTGCTGCAGTTGGACGATTTCATTGATGCGTTTTACACTACAGTTTCTCTTTTTCTCATCACACAACCGATTGATAGCTCAACACAGCTCGTACAAGTACAGAGTCTAAAGACAAGCGCTTTCTTCTAAGTGTAGATATAAATTCTATGATTTGGCTCTCGGGGTCAGGTATGTAATGTGGCTGCCATAGCCGACCCTGGTCGCCCGTCTACGTTGGTTTGTTTAATAATTACTTTTAAATACTATTTTAAACACTATACAAAAGGAAAGATAATGCCTGACTATAATAAACAGGCCGATTATAACGTTCGACTGTGTCTTCTGACTATCTTTCCAACAACATAGATAAATACTCTCTTTTGAGTTTTATACATGTAGTCCTTTTTTATTATTGATGTAATTTGAGACCTCAAAGATAGCAGTTGTGCAGCCGTGAGCTGTCCATACGCACTCGCAAACCAGGCCTGTACCGCAAGATTTTCTCAAATGCAACTTGCCATTCCGGTTTGATTCTCACCAAACCCACAGAATAACATTATACGATGGAATAATAGCCTATGCCACAAGAGTTAAAGGGGTCATATGATGCGATTTCAATTTTTCTTTCTCTTTGAAGTGTTACAAGCTCTTTGGTGCATAAGAATATTGTAAGTTGCAAAGACTAAAGTCTCAAATCCAAAGAGATATTTTTTTTATAAAAGTTAAGAGTCAGCCACGGCCACCTAAAATGCTCGTTCTAACACCTCCCCACATATCTACGTCACTATGTGGAAATATTAGCATAATGCCCCCCAAATGTGCACGCAAAGAAAGAAGACATGGTTTCAGTAACCGCAGTTAGTGATGAAGCAGCCATGTCAGGGAGACGCTGTGTTTCAGTGCGAAAGCAAAAGCACTTTATTTGGCTTTCCGGAAGTAAATGCAATTAGGAATCATTGGTTAAGATTTATTTACAACACAACAGCACAACCCAGATGTTCGTATTTGTGCAACGCATTTTATGAACGACAATGGAAGAGTACAAGGCTGGCTGGCACAAAGGCTATTTCTAAAAAAAGGGTCAATTCCGACTTTGCTATGACAATCTGGTGCTTCTGAATCAGCGACTGTAAATATGTTTTGTTATTAGTTTCATGTATTTGCTATTGACTGTTCAAATGCTGAGTTTTGCGCAGCGCAGAGTAACACGTTGTGTGTGTGTGTGAGGGGAACAGGGTAACATCACAGGAGAGTCAAGTCAAGTCAAGTCACCTTTATTTATATAGCGCTTTTAACAATACAGATTGTGACAAAGCAACTGAACAGCATTAATTAGGAAAATAGTGTCAATAATGCAAAATGACAATAGTAAACACTAATTTTTTCAGTTAAAGACAGTTCATCAATGAATTCAGTGATGTCAACATCCAGCACAGTTTAAATAATATCTTTGCAATCATGTCAACAATATCGCTGGAAATGAAGTGTCCTCAACTAAGCAAGCCAAAGGCGACAATTGGCAAGGAACCAAAACTCCATCTGTGACAGAATGGAGAAAAAAACCTTGTGAGAAACCAGGCTCAGTTGGGGGGCCAGTTCTCCTCTGACCAGACGAACCAGCAGAACGGAAAAATCAATATAAGACGTAATAAAACAGACGATGAATAATATTAACAGCAATTATTATATGATGCAATCAAACTTATAGCAAAATGTGGTAGTTCTGTATGTTTGGCATTATCTGAGGTCCTCTGAGGAGTTGCATAATTTCTTCTCAGGTGTTCTGGATCCAGACGGAAGCTTGTGTAAATCCTAGTTACCACGCGATGTTAATCCCGTGGCAAAAGACAGAGAAACAAAAACAAACATAATTAGCGTAGCTGCTGTACCAACCAAGCAAAAATTATTTGTTTAACCCAAACTAAAGAATAATAATGTGCATTTGATTAGATATAACTGCAGTAAAAGATTATGACTGCAGTAAAAGATTATGAGATGCATTATTTGAATGCTTGGCCAAAGAGATGTGTCTTTAATCTAGATTTAAACAGAGAGAAGAGTGTGTCTGAACCCCGAACGTTATCAGGAAGGCTATTCCAGAGTTTGGGAGCCAAATGCGAACAGCTCTACCTCCTTTAGTGGACTTTGATATCCTAGGTACTAACCAATAGTCCAGAATTTTGCGACCTTAGGGAGCGTGATGGATTGTAGCGTGGTAGAAGACTAGTTCGGTACGCAGGAGCTAACCCATTAAGGGCCTATAGGCAAGTAATAATATTTTGTAACTGATACCGGAACTTAGGTAGCCAGTGCAGAGACTGTAAAATTGGGGTAATATGATCATATTTTCTTGACCTGGTAAGGGACTCTAGCTGCTGCATTTTGGACTAGCTGTAGCTTTTTTATTGAAGATGCAGGACAACCACCCAGCAGTGCATTACAATAGTCCAGTCTAGAGGTCATGAATGCATGAACTAGCTTTTTTTGCATCAGAAACAGGTATCATGTTTCAGTACTTGGCAATGTTTCTAAGATGGAAGAATGCCGTTTTTGTAACATGGGAAATATGATTTTCAAAAGACAAGTTGCTATCTAATATAACACCCAGATTTTTGACTGTAGAGGAAGTAACCGTGCATCCGTCTAGTTGCAAATTGTAATCCACGAGATTCTGTGTACTGTCTTTTGGTCCAATAAGTAATATCTCTGTCTTATCCGAATTTAATAAGAGAAATTTATTGGTCATCCATTCTTTTACATTTTTAACACACGCCGTTAGCTTAGATAATTTAGAAGTGTCATCTGGTCTTGTTGAGATATATATTTGAGTATCATCAGCATAACAGTGGAATCTAATCCCGTATTTCCTAATAATATTACCAAGTGGCAACATGTATATCGAAAATAGCAGAGGACCTAGGACAGATCCTTGTGGCACTCCATATTTTACTGGTGATAATTGAGATGACCCCATTTAAATGAACAATGTGGTAGCGATCGGACAGGTAGGATCTAAACCATCTTAAAGCCTGCCCTTGGATACCTGTATAGTTTTGTAATCGATCTATGAGTATGTCATGATCTATAGTATCGAATGCAGCACTAAGATCAAGTAAAACTAGCATGAGATGCAGCCTTGGTCTGACGCAAGTAGCAAGTCATTTGTAATTTTAACAAGGGCAGTTTCTGTGTCTGAAACCTGACTGAAATTCTTCATATAGACATTTTTTTGCAGGAGACACATGAGGAGACACAACTTTTTCTAAAATTTTAGACATAAAAGGAAGATTTGAGATGGTTCTGTAATTAGCCAGTTCACTAGGATCTAGTTGTGGTTTCTTAATAAGAGGCTTAATGACCGCCAGCTTGAATGTTTTTGGGACGTGACCTAAAGACAACGACGAGTTAATAATATTGAGAAGCTTCTGCTACAGGTAACAACTCTTGCAATAATTTAGTGGGTACAGGATCTAAAAAAACATGTTGTTGGTTTAGATGCAATAATAAGTTTATTTAGCTCTTCTTGTCCCATAGCTGTAAAGCACTTGGCAGTTTATCTTTTGGTGGATGAATGAAGCTAAGTATTCACGCTGTAGAATCCCATTTGTTATTGTAGTGCTGATGTTCTATTGTATTCAGTGAAGAAATTCATAAAGTCTTACTATTAAACTGTGCGGAAGAATATTTAGATCAGGGTTGCGTCTGTTTTTTTACTAGCCACTGTGCTAAATCAAACCTAGGATGGTGTTGGGTATTTTCTATGATTTGTGGATATCTCGCCTGGCACTTTTAGAGCCTGTCTATATCTGACATACTGTTTTTCCACGCCTGCGAAAAACTTCCAAGTTTTTTTTCTCCATTTGCGCTCAAGACTACTAGTTTTTTTCTTGAGAGAATGGGTATTATTGTTGTACCATGGCGCAGTACGTTTTTTCTCTAACCTTTTTCAATTTGATGGGGCAACAGCTTCTAATGTATTAGAGAAGATAGTTCCCATGTTGCTAGTTATTTCGTCTAGTTCATGTGTACTTATTGTACACAGAGCAGTTGAGATAAATCAGGCAGGTTATTTGTGAATCTGTCTTTGGTGGCTGGAACAATAGTTCTGCCCGGACGATAACGCGGAGCCATATAGTTAATATTAGTAATACGCAGCATGCACGATACATGTAAATGGTCAGTAACATCATCACTTTGTGGTATGATATCTTTATCAGTAAGATCAATTCCATGCGATGTAATTACATCTAGCGTATGATTAAAACGATGAGTGGGCCTGGTGACATTTTTGCTTGACTCCAAAAGAGTTTATTAGTTCAGTAAACGCAAGTCCTAATGCATCAATTGTATTATCAACGTGAATATTAAAATCTCCGACAATTAGCGCTTTATCAACAGTAACCAATAGGTCTGAGAGGAAATCTGCAAATTCTTTTAGGAAATCTGTATACGGCCCTGGTGGTCTATACACAGTAGCCAGAGCAAGAGATACGATAGATTTATTTTGATTATCTGACAGTGTAACATTAAGCATAATTATTTAGAATGAGTTAAACCTGTATCCCGTTTTCTGAGTAACATTGATAATATCACTTTATATTGTTGCAACACCGCCACCACGTCCAGTCTGACTGGGCTCATGCTTATAACAGTAGCTTGTTGGAGTAGACTCATTTAGACCAATATATCATTAGGTTTTTAAGCCCAGTTTCAGTCAAGCAGAGTACATCAAAACGATTATCTGTGATCATTTCATTTACAATAACTGCTTTGGGTGAGAGTGATCTAATGTTTAGGAGCCCAAACTTTAAAAATTGTTTTTGTTCATTTATTTTATTATTTTTTAAATTTTTCTGGTTTAATCACGATCATATTTTTTCTAGATCCTGCGTTAATTTTATATTTTGACCTCACTATTCGGGGGAACAGACTCAGTCTTTATAGATTGGACAGCACAATTACTTCTATCATTTAAGCGGGTAGAATACAAGTCATCAGGGCATTTTTTTGAGATTTGACTTACTAGTCACATGGCGCGCAGCGTCCTGGAGATGTTGTCCGACATGAGCTCCGCTCCGACTCTGCTGGGGTGCAGGACATCAGCGCGAAAAAGCCTAGGACACTCTCAGAAAAGATTCCAATTTTTAACAAAGAGCAGTTTCTGTTCTTTTCACCATGACAATAACCATTCATTTAAGGCAAAAAGTCTACTGAACCTTTTGTGTCATCTTCGATACGTGGGAAGCGGTGCTGACACTATGATCGTCGTCGCAGGCGATGTGCTGCGCACCGTCTCATTCAGGCTCCTGATGTCCCTCTTCAGTGTCTCCGTCTGCCTCAGCTTGGTGTCGTTAACCCCCGCGTTAAGCACGACCGCTCCAGTGCTCTCGTCGTCCTTCAGGATCGCGGGTATCTGCGCACATCGGACAACACGAGCACAGGGAAACAGTTGTGTTGCACCTTCCTTCCGCTAACGTAGCAGCGGACGCGGCCGGACGATGGAGTCTCCGTTATCACGCGTCGCGTTCGTCTCGCGGGGGGCGCGAGGCGGTTCCGGGTGGAGTATCTCGACGACCGGAGCGGGCCCGGGGGAAAAAAAAGGAGGTGGAGAGGTCGTCGTCCGGGGCCTGGCTTGCGTCTTCCGCTGCGGCTGCACCCAGGGTCCGTGGTGTCCCGGTGCCGGAGTGAAGGACATCTGGGAAGATCGCGTCCTGTGTGCACCGGGCCTGTGCAGATAAACACATGGAGTAGAGGTGGTGGGAGTGTTAGCAGTGTGCTGTATACTTACCCCGGGCTTGTGAGTGTCAGCCCGGGATGTTTCCAGCACAGCTCTCTCTTTCAGCTGGGCCTGCTTCTTCACCTGGTCGCGGATCTGCTTCTCCACGGCCTCTAGCTCGACCTGCACCGAATGCAGCTCGGACGTGTCCTCACCTGTACTCAAAGGTAGACACACATCCGCCATTAAAGCAAGTAACGGTGAGTAAAACAATGGAAATGTGTGTGAATAGAGAATTAGTGTAAGCGAGATTAGCGGCAACCACGCTGGCGACGCTAGCGGGCTATAAGCTAATAGCGGACTCGGAAGTCAAAAATAGACCTAGTGATAACAAGGTGCTCTGATTGTTTTTGTTGTAGAATATGATAGGGGATATATTCGCATGTTATAGAAACGAAAATGATGGTGTATAATATTGATTTTAAGATAAAAAATTAGACTACAAAGAATTAACTTGACGGAGCTCAAACCACACGGCAGCAACAAACAGTTCATTTGAGTGAACTGCCTGTCAGAAATCATAGCCCGTCAGCTGTCTTAACCGCGGCTTGTGTACTGATCATCCTGTGGTCTGTCACGCGACTCTTTGCCTTTCGTGGCTTGAACTGATGGTAAAACTAACACATTATTAACTGTCTTGATATTTACTTTGAAAGCTGAAGCTGTGATTATGGTAAGGGGCGTTACATTTCCGACGCGTGCTTGTGGTGTTCGGCCAATCACAATGCACTGGGTCAGCTGGCCAATCAGAGCAGACTGCGCTTGTCAAAGTAGGGGGCTTTGTTGAAAACGACGCGTTTGAAAGAGGTGGGGCATAGAGGACCTACAATAATGTACAGTATTTGAAAAATAATGTGTTATTTGAACATTAAAGTATGTCAACATATTCTTTTACACCAAATACACCAAATAATGATCTTTAAAATAGTATCATATGACCCCTTTAATAGGATTGTAGAATGACAGATATGCATCCGCCTAAAAAAGTGAAAGTCACCATCTCTGCCATTCTCTGCCAAGTGAGAGCAGGACATTTTGTGTGTGTGTGTTTCGAAAAAGGAAGGTAATAAGCCTTTAGAATAACAAGGTGTGTATCCTAGTTACCCCCAGTTCACATAAATTGTGATGGGTTAAATAAACTAAGCACAATAAACCGCAGACAAAGGCAACTGCAGTCAAGTGCAGACTAGTACTGAAGTGTACAGCAGTCATAACTTTGTTTTTGTTGAGTTTTTGAGTAGGCCTATTAATTGATGTTCATTTGGATTTTTCCCTCAGCAGGGTAAATAATAGGGTCGTATGGTAAAAAAGTATATTTTTATTTGTGTATGTTCAAAATGACAACAAAATGTCATGCCTTTGAAAAATAAAGTGAAATGTAAAGTGAAAATGTGCTGCTTTAGCGCGTCCCGGTCTCATTGAGCATCTTTCTGGAGCATGCATCAAACATGAACCAATACACAGCAAATAGCCTACTTGACACACCTACTAGAAGTCTACATTTAGTTTATTTGACGTTAAATGCATCATATAAGTCACTTTGGAATAAATCACAGCATGTATCAAAAACGTGACTTTACAGTCTGGAAAATACGGTAGGCTATAGTAATTTTTTTCGTGGACCCTCTGGCACTTTGAGAACTGCTGGTCTACACAGAAGAAAGTGCTGTCTAAACTCTGTTTAGACAGGGAAAAAAGGAGCTGTGTCAAGCTATTCATTAATCTGGTTGTTTGATGAGAAAAAGATGAAATGTAGTTGTAATAAGCGCATCAAGAATCCGTACACCTGCAGCAGTGGAGGACTATGCCTCGCGGAACTGCGGAAGAACTGATGACGGCACAGTTTGATCTTTGGCTGACCAATCAGCAGAAAGGGGCGTTTAATTCCCGCCCACGTGTAGAATCGAATAATCAAGCTGTTTATACATTTTTCTACCCCTGAATGAAAAAATAAATTTTTAAGCTGAATTCTTGTTTTTCATTTCTTGGGAAAAAATGGAAAAACGAAAAAGGAGCTGTTTTCTCATTTTTCTACTTTCAATATGAGAAAAGGAAAATCCATTGACCGCCAAGTACACAGACCGGCATTACACCACGAGGCTCTATCTCTTTTATTACCCAAGGGTGGGGAGGTCGTGTCAGTGACAAGCATGTGACTGAGAATAGTGGCCTTCTTAATAAACTATTGCCTGGGGACTTGGTGTTGGCAGATCGTTGATTTGACATCAGAGACAGTGTTGGACTCGTGTGTGCATAAGTGAAAATACTTGCATTCACAAGAGGACGCAGCCAGCTGGATGCATAAGATGTGGAGGAAACACGCCGGATAGCTCACCTCAGGGTTCATGTGGAGAGGGTGATTGGATGTGTACGCATAAAGTACACCATACTTAATGGAATTGTACCAGTCAGCATAGTACTCCCATGTCAAGGTGAAGACATGACGTTCCTGGACAAGATCGTGACTGTATGCTGTGCCTTGACTATTATGTGGCCCAGCGTTGTCATGAAACCATAAACTATGGTCATAAACTAAAGCTGTCAAATTATTTGATCGCGATTAATCGCATCCAAAATAAAAGTTTGTGTTTAATCAATGTTTGTGTACTGTGTATATTTAAATGTATTAGGGATGCACCGATACCACTTTTTACAGTACTCGCCCGATACCGATACTTTTATTTTTGGTACTTGTTGATACAGAGTACCGATACCAATATTTTTATTGCATTTGTAAATTTTTTAAATATTGGGTACAGAAACCAAAAGAGTATGTATAATGTTAGTTGGTTAACTTCATTTATCAAATAAATAGTCAAACCTAAATTTATTCAGACACATTTCACACATTATCACAGTTTATCCGCTATAGTTTAGAAAATGGTAATAAAATACTAACAGAACTCATATTTAAACTCTGTCGAACAATTTTTGTTTTTTCATCTTGATAATGTTAGATAACTTTGAAATAAAGGTATGTAATGGATTACAATCAACCAAAAATTAGACAGCTTTTAGTATGACAGTATTTACACAACTATCAATACTTAGTCGGGCAACCCTTAGCCTTAATGACAGCCTGTAGTCTCCTGGGCATGCTGTCACCCAGCTTCATGCAAACCTCAACTTCAATGTTTTTTCCCAGACTCGGTCTGAATAATTTTTGGTCCCAAATTTGTATCAATTTTACTGTTAGTCCATTGTGTGAATAATTTTTGGGTATGATTTGTCACAATTTATTTTATTTTGCTATCCTCACTTGCATAAATTAACTATAGTGTCCTGCACCCACTAGTAATAAAATATCAAAAATTATAGCTGGTCTCTGAACCATAATTAATTTTTGCTTTGACTGTATATCCTTCGGTTATTTTCACACTTAATTATGCCCATTAAAATTGATTTTACAAGTTTTTATGGGGTTACGTGAGTGTGCACTGGGGAAGTGTCTTTCATAAAAGGTGTAATTTTTGCTCTGTGGTAGACAGAATCACATCTTTAAATAATTTAATAGCACAGGTGGCGTGCTCGTCATTCACAGCGGAGGGCGCAGTAGCTGTGTCACGTCACAGGCACGGTCAATTGCTGTAATCAGAGCACACTGTCTACCAGCGTCATCATAGAGCGATCATAAGCAAATGTGCCGTCATGCATGTCACGACACATATCAGAAAGAAATCATCGCACTTTTTCATTTGAAACATGCTGCGATTTATATTCCAAAACCACTCATATAATGCAGAAACAATCAAGCAAGCAAAACACGTATTTGTACTGATGCAGAATAGTACAGCCTAGCGCATTTCACTTTCGCCAGAAAGTCGTGTATGCCTAAGGTTGAAAATAAATTATGTTTATAGTGAATGCCCCTATAAATGGTCTTATTTTTATGATTTATTTTTAATCCAAATGATGTGTGTGCTAAGTGAGCGAACACCAAAGATCACACAACAGAAGTGGGCGCGCTCTCTCTCTCTCTCTCATCTCCCTACCGTTAAGTAACTTGTGCATTGTTTTACTTGTTTTTGACATATCCGACCGAACTACAAGCTTTCCAGTGATGTCTGTGAGAAAGGTATGTTCACTCGACAAGCTCGCGCATCTGCGCCGCCGCGCGCTCAATCCACTCAGCGTGCTTTGTTTATCAGCTTGCGCACATCAGCTATACAGGCGTTAATACTGAATGTTTAACGTTATATTCATTGCATACATATACTTCGTAATAGACATCATTAACTCCATTCTGCTGTCTGTTGTCGGTGTTATCACATGCTGTGTGGTATCGGCGTTTGGTATCGGGGCATTTTAACGAGTACGAGTACAGGAGCTCAGTATCGGCGGATACCGGTATGGGTGCATCCCTAAATGTATAGAGAAAACACAGCTATATGTGTGTATACATAAGAAATATTAACGTGTGTATACACACACACGTAAATATTTCTGATATATACACACACACGTATGCATGTGCATTTATATATAAATATACACAAACATGCGTTATAAACACAGACTTTTATTTTGGATACGATTAATCGATTTGACAGCCTTACATTAAACGTTACCTATGCATGAACAGCATATCCTGCATTATCAGTGTTATGCATATTGCATACTAACTGTTACAATAATAAATGGCAAAATGTATCAGTTCTGTATCTCTTTATTTGTGCATCATAACACACATAACAGGTAAATGTGTAAAGTTTGCAGTAACACATAAAACAGATAAAGGGGCAGTGTAACATAAAAGGGTAATTAGGTAAACAAGTATAAAGACCACAGGTAAGGCAATAAGTTAAATAGAAAAACTATTATTTAATTTAAACGTTCAGTGCACTTGTAGTGCTAAACAACAGTCAAGTCAAGTCACCTTTATTTATATAGCGCTTTTAAGAAATACAGATTGTGTCAAAGCAACTGTACAGCATTAATTAGGAAAATAGTGTCATTAATACAAAATTACAATAGTAAACACTCAATTTTCAGTGAAAGGTAGTTCATCATTGAATTCGGTGATGTCATCATCCAGCTCAGTTTAAACAATATCTTTGCAATCATGTCAACGATAAAGCTGGAAATGAAGTGTCCCCAACTAAGCAAGCCAGAGGCGACAGCGGCAAGGAACCAAAACTCAGTGACAGAATGGAGAAAAAAAATCTTGGGTTAAACCAAGCTCAGTCGGGGGGCCGGTTCTCCTCTGGCCAGACGAAACCAGCAGTCCAGTTCCAAGCTGCAGCAAAGTCACATTGTACAGAGGACTCAACTGGTTCCTGTGGTCTTGTCACAGTGGCCGTCTAGGAGACAAGGTCTTCACTGGGGATCAGTCTCTGGGGCTCATCTAGTTGACATGGTCTGCGCTGATATTCAGGGCTGTAGAGGTTGTCTCTAGTTGCTGATCCACCATCTGGTCTGGATAGGTACTGGATCCGGGTGACTGCAGTGACCATCTGATCTGGATACAGACTGGATCTGGTGGCTACGGTTACCTCGGAACAAGAGAGAAACAGACTAATATTAGCGTAGATGCCATTCTTCTAACGATGTAGCAAGTACATCGGGTGTTATGGGAAGTGTACCCGGTTCCGGTTGTCCTAATTAATGCAGCCTGAAAAACGGATTTGAATATTAGAAATGTTTTAGTGTAGTATGTGTAAGCCAGGTTAAAGAGATTGGTCTTTAATCTAGATTTAAACTGACAGATAACATGTACGCAGTGTACCTCATGTATCAAGAACATAGATAATGCAATAAGTTAAAAAAGTTAATAGAAAAACAATTACATTTAGAAGTTCAGTGCAAATGTAATGCAAATACAACAGGTGTAACATGGAGCCTAAACGAGTACGCATCCCTGACAATCCTCTCTCCCCACTGATGCACTCAAGTGCCACTCTCTTAGCTGCACCAGAGGTGAAGTCGATCTTGTGGCCCACCTCTGCTTAGACCTTATCAACATTAGCGAGCATCATCCAGTAGGCTGGAACATCAGTGACAGTCTTGGCCCCCCGTATCCAGACTGCTGCTTCGATTTTAAAAAGGAGAGCCCCAAAATGTGTGCAAGACTCTGCTATGCCAGCCATGCATGTGCAGTGTGCACACTCCACTTGGCCACTGGAGCTGAGGATCACCCCCGGCTTGAGCAGAGATTCATTAAGGCGTTGAGAGTGCAAAACCTATAATATATAAAAAATACTAAGGTAAGTACAAAATGAATAATTAAGACAAATATCTCTAATCGTGTTATTTGAACAGGCCTCACACTAGACAGACAGACAGACAGAGAGACGGACAGAGAGACAGACAGATAGACAGACAGACAGACAGACAGATAGATAGATAGATACACCGTGAACACCCACGCTCCCACCCACACACACTGTGAACACATACAAACACACACACACACACACACACCCGTGGTCAGCAGATAGATAGATAGACAAACAGAAAAGCAAACTCTCATGACTAAAATGTGCTGCTGATATTAAGAGTGATGAGTGACAGAAATGTGCGTTTTATTACATACCTTTGTGCGAACAACCGTTTTCTGCTCGTTGACGTGGAAAATCTGAAGGTCCTGCACCCATCCATTTGTAAATTGCAGGTGGGCCTCGAGAGATTTATAATTTTTTTAATTGCTCAAATGTGTATGCACTGACACTACAAACAAGGTAAGAAAATACATCAGGGAAGGTTACGTGCGGTAGCTCGTTAAGATCATCAGACCACTCGTTGTGTTCGTACGGATTGAGTTCGTTGATTGTCTTGATTTTTTCTAAGTACAACAACTTTGCTTCCTTGAGTTTTTCTTTATGTGTAATCTTAAGGCTGATTTATACTTCTGCGTCGGAACTACGCCGTAGCCTTTACGCCGTAGGCTATGCGTCAGTTTTCATTTATACTTCTGCGTCGTTGTCCGCGTCAACTTGCAGTACACATGCAAACCGCTAGTCAGCAGTGACCACGGGCATGTTGCTGATGTAACCCGCATTACCACGGCAAAAGCCGAAGAAGCGGCTCATCGGAGAAGCATTATAGCCGTGACGGCGGCAAATAAACATCAAATCATTATTTAAAACTACAAAAAGGAGACAACAACGGAACAGGAGATGGAATTCTCTCAATCTGCACAAGAACTTGTACTACGGCAGATCAACATTGTTTGTTGCGGACAACTACTGATGTATAATGCTATATAGTATAATAAATGATAAGACACTTGTTCTTTGCTTCGTTTTATTTTATATAAATTATATATATTTGTATAGCTGCATTCGTTGATCTGGCAAAGGCTTTTGACTCTGTGGACCATGAAATATTGCTAGATAGGCTAAGAGGTATAGGACTATCTGAGAGCTGTCTGGATTGGTTCAAGAGTTACTGTTCTGGTCGTTCACAATCAGTAAGGGTGGAGGGGTTTCGGTCAGATCCCCTGCCCCTATTTAAAGGGGTCCCACAAGGAAGCATACTGGGGCCTATACTTTTTAATATTTATGTTAATGATATCGCTCTTGCTGTAGGTGATTCTCGTGTACATTTATACGCTGATGACACTATTATTTATACATTTAGCTCTTCCTTGACTATTGCATTATCTTTATTACAGGCCAGTTTTACTCGCATCCAATGTGCGTTCTCTAGTCTAAAATTAGTTTTAAATACAAATAAAACTAAATAAATGGTTTTTAACAGAAATCTATCACAGGTTGAATATTTGCCTAAAATTCTCTCATTGGACGGCTCTGAGATTGATTATGTTGAATGCTACAAATACCTTGGTATCTGGCTTGATAGCAAATTGTCATTTGAAACTCATATAAATGTACTGCTCAGAAAGGTTCAATCTCATATCGGTTTTCTTTATCGTAACAAATCTTCTTTTACACATTCTTCAAAACAGCTTTTGGTTAAAATGTTAGTCCTCCCAATTTTGGATTATGGTGATATAGTTTACAGGTCTGCTTCAAAAACTCCCCTTCATAAACTGGATATTATTTACCATGCAGCAATCCGCTTTGTGACTGGAGCTTCATATAACACTCACCCCATTGCCACTTGTACTCTTTATTGAACTGGTCTTCTCTTCATTCTCGTAGACAAATTCATTGGTTTCTGTTCATTTATAAAACTCTTATCGGGAAAACGCCATTATATTTACAGTCACTTCTTAATATTCATAATACAAGTCGTAATCTGCGCTCTAGTAGTTTCATTAATTTCTGCATACCTAAAGTCCGTACGTCCTTTGGTCGTTGTTCTTTTCAGTTTTCTGTTACATATGATTGGAATCATCTGCAACAGACTTTAAAGCTTAGTTCATTTATCTCACTCTTCCTTTAAAAAATTTAATTCAGTCAATAGTACAAGACCATTGTACTAGTTTTTAGTTATCTGTTTTTATATGTTATTGTTTAAAATTGTGTTATTTGTAATTTTATGTTTTTTATTGTATGGTACCTGCTTTTTATGCTGCCTCTTGGCCAGGTCGTCATTGTAAATGAGAAATGGTTCTCAACTGACTTACCTGGTTAAATAAATAAAGGTTATATAAGAAGGTGTAACATTAAAATATACTAAAGTGCACATAAACACACAAAACTCAAGTACATATGGAGGGAGGGGTTCTTGCAGACCAATCACAGTGCTTGCGGTCCACGTAGAACTGACGCGCTGTTAGATTTTTGGAGAGGTGCACGTCAGGCTACGGTGTAGGGAGTGCATCTATCGCTAGCTACGGCATATACACAGTGGTGTGAAAAAGTGTTGGCCCCCCTATTTTTTTTTTTTTATAAATTTTTTTGTTTTTTTTTGCATATTTGTCACACTTAAAAAGATTCAGATCATCAAACTAATTTTAATATTACACAAAGATAATGCAAGTAAATACAAAATGCCGTTTTTAAATGATTATTTATTTTATTAAGGGAAAAAAGCTGTCCAAACCTGCCTGGCACTATGTGAACAAGTAATTCCCTTTCTAAATCTAATAACTGGTTGTGCCACCCTTTGCAGCAACAACTGCAATCAAGTGTTTGCGATAACTGGTAATGAGTCTTTCATATCGCTGTGGAGTAATTTTGGCCCACTCTTCTTTGCAGATTTTTTTTAATTCAGCCACATTGGAGGGTTTTTTGAGCATGAATGGACTGTTTAAGCATTTCAATCGGATTTAAGTTCGGACTTTGGTTTGGCCACTCCAAAACCTTAATTTTTTTTTTCTTGAGCCATTCAGAGGTGGTCTTGTTGGTGTGTTTGGGATCATTGTCCTGCTTTCATAACCCAAGTGCGCTTGAGCTTGAGGTCACAAACTGATGGCCGGACATTCTCCTTCAGGATTTTCTGAGTGCAGAATTCATGGTTCCAACAATTATTGCAAGTCATCCAGGTCCTGAAGCTGCAAAACATCCCCAGACCATCACACTACCACCACCAGATTTTACTGTTGGTATGATGTTCTTTATCTGAAATGCAGTGTTACTTTTACGCAAGACGTAATGGGACACACACCTTCCAAAAAATTAAACTTTTGTCTCATCAGTCCACAGAATATTTGCCACAAGAAGTCTTGGGATTAATCAAGATATTTTTTGGCCAATTAGAGAATACCTTTGTTGTCATTGTGTCGCAGTGGCTTTTTTTTTTTTGTTTTTTGCCTTGGAACTCTCCCATGGATGCCGTTTTTGCCCAGTCTCTTTCTTATTGTTGAATCATGAACACTGACCTTAATTGAAGCAAGTGAGGCCTGCAGTTCTTTAGATGTTGTTCTGGGTTCTTTTATGACCTCTTGGATGAGTCGTCGTTGTGCTCTTGGAGTAATTTTGGCCGGCAACTCCTGGGAAGGTTCATAATTTTTCCAAGTTTTCTCAATTTGTGGATAATGGCTCTGACCATGTTTCGCTGGAGTCCCAAAGCCTTAGAAAATGGCTTTATAATCCTTTCCAGACTGATACATGTCCAACGGTTTTGTTTCTCATCTGTTCCTGAATTTCTTTAGATCACGGCATGATGTGTTGCTCTTTAAGCATGCTTTACTTTGTCAGACAGGTTCTATTTAAGTGATTTCTTGATTCAACAGGTCTGGCAGTAATCAGGCCTGGGTGTGGCTAGTGAAATTTAACTCCGCTTTCTAAAATAATGTGGTTAATTGCAGTTCTTTCATGATTTAACAGGAGGGGCAATTAATTTTTCACGTAGGGCCACGTAGGTTTGGACAGCTTTTTTCCCTTAATAAATAAATAATTATTTAAAAACTGCATTTTGCATTTACATGCATTATCTTTGTGTAATATTAAATTTGTTTGATATCTGAAACATTAAAGCTGGTGACAAAAACATTCAAAAAATCATAATCGAGGAGGTTTGCCAACACTATATTTCACACCACTGTATGTCCGAAGCAGAAGTATAAATCAGCCTTTACACTTGATCATTGTTCGGTCCATTGTTATTCCTGTTTATTATCGCTATCGTTGTGTACCAATATAATGACGGCTGACGAGCATGTCCCCAAACATGGCCAGAATGCAATGCGCAGTGACGTGGTTTCCCAAGCTCTATAACGAGCAGATGACACAATTTACAGGCCTGTCAACTTGAGGGGGAAAGGCGGAAATATTAATCCCACATACACTGAACGTGATTTCGGCAGCCTCGGTCTAATTTATATTTGGCTTATATTCAAGTTAACAGTATGGCTAGCATGAGCATCATCAAGCCAAGACAGCGGCAGGCAGTCAAATAAACTTACTACGTTTAAAATTAAAGAATTTGAAAGTGAATACTGTATAGTTTATCGTGTTAAATTTCAAATAACTAAAAGGTGTGAAATTCTATCTCAAGGTTTTAACAGTTAACGTTACCTCAGACCGCCTCATAAACTGCTTGTGAGCTACCAAACAGGGCATTTATTTACTTTACTTTAAGTCATTTAGCAGACACTTTTATCCAAAGCTACTTATAAATTAGAAAAAGTAATTAAAACTAAAAGTTAAAACACTATAAATCCTAAATATCAGTATGATCGACACACCAACACACACACACACATTACATACATATATACACACACACACACACACACACTACCACACACAGAAAATAAAATAAAAATGACAAATGCATACAACAACATTTCAAAACTAAAACATTTAAATGAAAACAAAAAAATAAAAATAAAAACAATTAAAAATATGAAAAGAACAAAAGGTATGATTATAATAATGATTCTAACATAACACTTAAGCCAAACACCAAAAAACAACTACATATGTGTATGTACAGCCACACACATATATATATATATATATATTATAATATATATATTATATTATATATATATTATAAAATATATATATATAAATCATCCAATCTATGTTATTCGATTTCCATTTGTAAGTGTGAAGTATGAAATAAATCAAATGAAATAAAAACTAAAACTAATAAAAAAAAAAAACCTCTATACGACATAATAAAAAGAAACTAATTAACATGACAACATTACTACAAACTGTAACTAAAACTAAAATAGATAACTAATACAAATGAAACTACATTAGTTTATCAGTAATCCCAAAAAAATAACACTGATTTTAAACACACATGCTAAAATAACAACTTACTGACACACAGTAAGAAATAGATTATAAAAAAACTGAAACAGAAGTGGAAAGAAGAGAGATAAAAAGCGATACTTATGTCATTTGCCGGTGTCCTGCCCGGTGGAGACGCACGCTAGAGTCGATGCTCTTTACACTCTTCGATCTTCACATGGCATGGCCACTTCGCCGCACAGCCGCGACCCGATACAGCGTGAGAAAACTAAGCTTTTTTTATTCACTAACAAAACTCCAAATTAATTCGCTGGACACACTTTCCTGTTTATCACACGCCATGGCCAAGCAAAGCGCACTACACTGACAAGGTAGCGATAACAGGTGACCGAGGACCAAAACGCGATGTTCAGCACGTCCGCCCTGTAAAACAAAACAAGCGTTTCCTACAAAGAAACTGCGCATAAACACTTGCAGTCGATCACACTACCGGATTTTTAGCCGCCGATATTAGCAGCCCGGATTTTCGCCACTCCCCGAGAAACGGTCCAGCAAAAATCTGTGTCGCACCCCTCGATCGGTTCCCGATGTTCGGCGCGGGAGTATCTGGTCGTAATGTGAGGTCATTTGGAACAGCACCGATCGAATGTTGCACCTCCCGATCTGCTCGCACACAAATCGGGGCCACCCCGATCATATCAAACATGTTTGATATTTAGAATTGAAATTGGGATGATGACGGTTATATGATTACGTCAGTACTTTCACTGTGCGGCTCCATTGGATAGCGGAGACGGAAGAAACTGCTTCTTGATGTAGTAGTAACACGACTGTCTGTATAATGAAAACATACAACCGTAAGGAGAAAGAGAAGTGCTGGAGTCAAATCGCCTCAGTTTTGAACGGTACGGTGGGGCAGGGGAGTCACGAAACAGGGGCGAAGGGTTTTTACTCAAGTTAAAACCCTTCATCCTCATGAATGTATGTGGTTATCCTAATGGCTGCGAATCCACACCGTTTTGTTCTGTGCTGATCACATCGAATCCTTTCATATACATACAGCGTGTTACACGACGATGGTTAATATATTATTGCACAGTGTGAGGATGCTTGGTCATAACAGAAATTTGTGAGATCCCGAGAATTAATGTGACAGTTTTTTGTTAGTGGTTTTAAAAACAGAGCTGTGTTCAATTCTGCGATTGTTTCAATTCTATCAACACATTAGATCACACATTAGACTTTTCTGAAATTCCTAAGATGTTTTCTAACCACACCAGAAGAATGTTGATATTATACCCAGAGGAGACATGCCACACCTATTAGTGCTTTTTGTGCCCAAAAAAAAAAAATCTGCTTGAATTTGATCATCTGGGACATATGTATTAGGCCAAAAAAAAAGAAGGGAAAAAAATCCTGTATTCACCATACTTTATGCTTGCCTAACACAATAATCACCCATTTTTAAAAAGCATTATGAAAAAAATTACAAGTACAGAAATCTCAATAAGGAAATTTATATTTCAATATCAGGAAAATTATTTCTTTCTGTACACAGGAAGAGCAATCTACTGTGTTAATTCATTTTAATTAATTTAAAACTATTAAAATTGTTTAACATTGTATTAACATTTTAAAGAATCAACTAAAATTTAAGCAACAGCAAGCAACAATTTGATTAATGGATTACTCAGTCAGTTATTCAAGTTCTCCATTCTATTCAAATTGGGGCTACTGGGGGAGGGAACAAAACAATCTGTGTGTGCGCGTGTGCGTGTGTTCGTGTGTGTCTGTGTACAGAACATTGTCAGCTGGCCTGGGCGCAGATCCCCTCCTGCTCAGTGGTTTGAACCGTTGTATATAGTACTAAACTAACTGGGAATTTGGGAAATTAGATTAACAGTTTACTTCATCCTGATACCTTTGCTTGCAACTGGAATACGTTTCTGAGATAATGAGATTCTTGCTCACGCATTACATGTATCGCGTAACATTATGCGCTCTCGACATTCGTCATTAAGATCACGCTATAGAAACCACTTAAAATTAAGTATAAAGAAGAGAAGAAAGCGGCCCTAGGCAGCTGCCTACACAGGATCCGCCCCTGCAGATTGCAGTTAGAAATTACTAAAAAACAAGCCTATTGCAAGAATATAGGGGGGGGGGGGGGGCACCTGGGTGGCCCAGCCAGATTTCAGGGGGGGGGCGGTTGCCACCACGTTAGACATGCCCATGCGTCACGAAAGGCGATCACGTGAGGCGCTCCCTGTGGTATGATAATCTTAATAATATCTTCTAGTGTGTTATGCGCCATGATGTTAAAATTTTGTAGTGTGTGCATGTTTAAGATTTGAGAGAAGATAATCTGCAAAGATTCTCCTTATGTGTGTGCTGCAACCAGATTTCATAATCGGTTAGGATTTAAAAAATCCTGTAGTGTGAGCCCGGCTTATTACGAGAGCTTTTACTTTACATTTTATACTAGGTGATGTTTAATTAAATTAGAAATCCTACAGAAATACAAAATACTAATCATCTTTGGTGACATCTAACATTATATCAGTAAAAACGATGAATAAAAGCACATTTATAGCGCTTACCTTTTCCTCCGTGTCAGTCCGCTCCATGGAAGCTGACCGTTACAGAACAAATGCGCACTCGCACAGTACTCAGAAAGTGACGTGCGCTGGTTTAAATGTTAAAGGCGTCATATGATGCTGCTAAAAATAACAATATTTTGTGTACTTGGTGTAATGAAATGTTTATGCGGTTTAAAGTTAAAAAAAACATTTTCCACATACTGTACAATGTTTCTCCTCTATGCCCTGCCTTTCAAAAATGCATCGATTTTTACAAAGCTCATAGGTCTAAAAAAGCGAGGTGTGCTCTGATTCGCCAGCTATCCAGTGCATTGTGATTTGGCCGAACACCACAAGCACGCATCGGAAATGTAACGCCCCTTACCATATTGTGATCCTGTCCAGGCCGGGAGAGGCATAAACATAAAACCATGTTTGTATTTGTGATCGGAGAAATGACAAACGTGCTACTCTACACTGCCCAAAAAACACGAATTTGAATCGTCAGTGGCAAATTCTTAAAATGAAAACATACTTACAGTTTGTGAGTCAGACAGCATTGTAGTCTACTCTACCAAGATCAGGAAACAGTCCTCCATAAATTGCGCTGGACACATCGGAATATTTGGATTGAACTATTCTGGAACAGTGTTGTAAATACAACTTAAACCACTGATTTCTAGTCGTGTCCATTGTTGGCAACTTCAGAAAAGGAAAATAAGGGACAATCGTGGTTTTTCATAGAAAAATAAGGGACAGAATAAGGGATACACACACAGGCCTATTAATATATATATATATTTATTTATTTATTTTTATTATTTAAATTGAGTCTCTTCTTGCTCTATCAATGACTTGTATTATTTGATCAAAAATACAGTACAGTAAAACTGTAATATTGTGAAATAGTATTGCAATTTAAAATACCTGTTCCATATCAATATACTTAAAATTATCATTCTTTTCAGTTGACGCTAGACACTGAATTTTAGATCATTACTCTAGTCCTCACAGTGTCACATGATCTTTTTAGAATCATTCCGTTTTATTTCTGATTTTTATTATCAATGTTGTGCTGCTTAATTTTTTTTTTTTTGGAACCTGTGTTCCATAAAATAAAAAGTTAAAAAGAACAGAATTAATTCAAAATATAAATCTTTTCGACTATCACTTGTTAATTCAAGTTAAAACATCCGTGCTCGAATAAAAGTATCCTAAAACTCTTTTTTGTTTTTTTTTTAATAGACGAGAAAAAAAAGATACAATTTACGGTGAGAACTCACACCAAAACCTTCAACAAATATTGTTTGAGATACCCGTTATTGACACGAATATAAGACGGATGTTTTAGTTTTCTGGAAAGTAATCTGGAAAACGACGCAGTTGTCTTTATATTCAAGGGTCTAGACTTGACATGTCATATAATACACCCCAACATAGGTGGCGCTCAAATACGTCTCATAAAAGACGCGTGGTGCATTGACAATACATAATTGTAATTCGTAATGCGTGTTGTACAGATCGCGAGTAAAAACAAAAGAAAAAAAAAACCTTACAGCTGCATGAGTCATGACTGTCACGGTAGCCTGATGGGACCAAACTCCCTTTGTGATTTCAAA